>JAOTQJ010017160.1:0-17285 GCA_025642045.1 Solanum sejunctum | reverse complement strand
GTTGTATATTGACAAAATGTGGTAATATAGATATAACTTGCATGGTTAGTATAACATTCGAGGATGAATGTTCCTAAAGGGGGGAGGATGTTAGAACTCGAAACTTAAATTAAACCCCAAAAGTCCTTAATTGGCTCGATTTAATAAAGTTTGGGACCGAATGCAACATACTGTAATGGCCCAGCCCAACACTGTGAGGTATTGTCCGCTTTGGACACCATGGTGACGCGCCATGCGTACCCACAAGGATTTATCCTCTTGGGTTACCCCAAAAGGTGCCTCACAAGTTAGATCCAAGCCTCTACTAATATAGCCCAGGAACTCCCTCTCTTCTGGCGATGTGGGATTTTTCTATGTGAGCCGAGGCAATGTGCCATGCTCTCACCCGCCGTAGGGACTCAGCGTCCTCGCTGAGGTTTGACCCACCACTGGACGAGTCGAGAGTTGGCTCTGATACCACTTCTGTCATGACCTAACCTAGGGGCCGTGATTGGTGCCGGTGCATATCGAGCCAAAGAATCAAATTACAGACTATACTCCCTAATCGACCAGCCTCGCTGTCGCAACATCAAAAATCTATCCTCCCTGGCGCATCTGATCTCGGGAGGTAAAAAGTGAGCCAAGAAAGCTTTAGTAAATTCTCCCCAAACTGCAGGTCGGGTATTTGCACCTCGAGACAACAACGATGATTCATACCAGTTCGTTGCAACGTCATGCAATTGATAAGATGCCAACTCCACCGATTCTACTTTCGAGGCCCCAATCACCCTTAAGGTCCTCTATATCTATCTCATGAACTCCTGAGGATCTTTTGAAGGTTTGGACCCAAAAAACTCTGGTGGTCCATAAGCCAAGAAATCACAGGCCTGAGAACTGTCTCGATGGGCTACTTGACTTCTCCCCGCTTCCTATTTGTGGGCCTGGCGAGCTACAATCTGAGTCAATAACTGCATTGCCTCCCGTAACTCCACGATTTCTGCGCCTGTCTAGGGAGTCGGAGGTTCTGATGCCTGGCCCTCTGGGGCTGGTGGGGTAACCGAACCTGCTATCGGGAAATAGTCTCCGGCTCTGGCTAATTACGAGCCCAGGTAGTTCCCCGACCATGTCAGGCCCCATCTGCTGATATAGGACTTCCTCTACGGCCGACTGGTTGCTTCCTCGGCGACATATCTGAAATACAAATCAGTTCTATCAGGGGAAAAAATCACCCTATGAACATCGCTCTAACGCATGATCTAAGATCCGAAAGAAATGTAACATCCTAATATCCTATAGCCTCCTGTTTATAGATGTGGTGCACGATACACCGATAAACAAGACTCTACTAGACATGATTTGTGGACACTTCTAGGACTAACCGCTCTGATACCAAATATAACGGCCAGACCCAACACTATGAGGTATTGTCTGCTTTGGACACCGTGGCGACGCGCCACACATACACGCACAGATTTGTCCTCTTGGGTTACCCCAAAAGGAGCCTCACAAGTTAGATCCAAGCCTCTATAATATAGCACAGGAACTCCACCTTTACTACCGATGTGGGATTCACCTAAGTGAGCCGAGGCGATGCGCCATGCACTATAACCCAAGAGGACAAATCAAGCGGATATGCGTGGCGCGTCGCCATGGTGTCCAAAGCGGACAATACCTTACAGTGTTGGGCTAGGCATTACAATTGTTAATTCCAAGAAAGACCTTGATCCCATGTTATTTAAATTGAAAGCCTTAGTGAAAGAAAGAAGGATAGAAGTTTTCTCACAAGGGAGATATGGTGTGCTCCAATATCAAGGGAGGTTGTGTGTGTCAAATGATAGTGAGTTGAAAAAGTTGATATTGCAAGAAACTCACAACTTTTATTACTCTATTTATCCATTTCTACAAATATGTGGATTTGAGGGAGGTCTGTTGGTAGAATGGAATGAAGAAGTACATTGCCAACTGTGTGTCTAAGTGTGGCAATTGCCAACAATTCAAAGGTGAGCATCAAAGGCCGGGTGGCCTAGCCCAAGATGTTAATTTTCCCACTTGAAAGTAGGAAGAAGTTAATACGGACTTTGTAGTGGGGTTTCCTAACACCAAGAAGATCTTTGACTCTATATGTGTGATAATGGATCAGATGACATTTAGCATCGAAGACCGTGCTTACTACTTTGTAGTGGGGTTTCCTCACTTCTTACTAGTTATAGTGACATTTAGCACCGAAGACCGTGCTTACTTATATATCTGATAATTTATAAGGTTGCATTGGATTCCATTATCCATCATATCAGAACATGGTGCCTAATTTACCTCTCATATTTGGAAATCATTCCAAAGGGATCTTGGTACTAAGGTGATGTTGAGTATCACTTTCCATCCCCAAATTGCCGAGCAAGCCGAGAAGAAAATTCAAACATCAGAAGATTTATTAAGAGTCCACGTATTACAATTCAAGGGTAGTTGGGATGATTATTTCCCTCTCATCGATTTTTTCTACTATAGCAGTTTTCATGCAAGCATCGAGATGGAACCACTTGAGGCATTATATGCTAGATAGTGCAGATAACCTGTTGGGTGGCTTGAAGTTGGCGAAATGGCCTTTTTAGAGCAAGACTTAGTGATGAATGCAATGGAAAAGGTGAGACTCATAAGAGAAAAGTTGAAAATGGTCCAAAGTCGACAAAATTCCTATTTTGATGTGAGAAAGAGAGATCTTGAGTTTGACATTGGCGATGGGTCATTTTTAGGTTGTCCGCCATGAAAGGTATGATCCAATTTGGCAAAATGAGAAAATTAAGCCCTAGGTATGTAGGGCCTTACAAGGTGCTGAGAAGGGTTAATATGATTTAGACATACCTATGGAAATGAATTTGAATCATCTTATCTTACATGTGTCGATGTTGAGAATGTTCATAGGAGATGCAAATTCCATAGTTTTCTTGGGAGATGTGAATATTGAACAGAAATTAAGTTGTCAGGAAGTATTGGTTGAGATCTTATACTGAAAAGTCAATATGCTAAGAAACAAGGAAGTTACATCCCTTAAAGTACTTTGGAGGAGTCAACTAGTCGAGTGTGTGATAGATGAAGTTCTTTTTTAGTGCCCTGGCTTATTTAAGCCTTCATAGGTACTTCTTGATTGTTTCTTTTACAGATGAAGTTCTTTTTTAGTTTGTGATGTTGTAATAACCTTCCATGTATACACACATTTCCATATTTATGGACTGTTTTGAGGTATATTTCAAGTATGGATTTTGAAAATTTTATGAAAATCTGTTCAGATTGCATTTTTGCATACATACTGGGTTGTTAGCTAATTATGAACTCCATAGAACTTATGGTTAAGTACAGTCGGGGATAAATGTTCCCAAGGAGGAAAAATTGTAAGGACCCTCAAGTTAGAAGCCTAGAAAGTACAGAAAAGTTACGCTAGAAATGATTAAGGGTCAATTTACGAAGCCATGTTCACTCCTTGTGGTTTAAACCCTGAGCCATAGACTATACTCATGAATAAGTACCTTAGAAAATTGAAAATTTTCTAAGTACCAAGTGACCCACAAAGATCATCTACGACCCATGGAAGGAAACACAGACCGTAGATAGAGTCGTTGGTGTGAGTTCAAGACACGAAAGAAGGCCCATAGTACATTACATAGTACATGGTTATCCTTCGTTAATGGGGGCCAAAAAAATGGAAATTTTAAAAAGTGTGGAAGAATCCACAAGGCCATCCATGAACCATGGACTTAAGTACTACCCATTTATAGGGATTTTGTGTTTTGGCACCACAGTTAACTAGTCTCTAAAGATTAGAAAAGAAGAATAGGGTGATGTGAATCATGCCTCGAGTTTTAATCCACGACCCGTGATCAAAGTCTCCTGTTTCATATTTGATAGTTTTAATGAATGGAATTTTTTCCATCTCATCAGTCCTAAATCCAAGCTATGTCATTTTTATGATTTGTTCGGTCTAATAAGACCTTTTCATTCTTAAACTTTCACAAATTCCGTAAGGCAAATATCCTTTCTAGAACAAGGCAAGAAGGCTAGAGTTTTCAAAGATCTTCTCCAAGGACCAAGACCATCTCCTTTCCACCTTATTAGATGGCCCTCATAGCTCAAGAAGATTAGTACCAATCTTCAGGACCTCTTAGGTAAGGGATTCATTCAACCTAGTATATCTCCTTGTGGTCCTCCTAGTCTGTTTTTGAAGAAGAAAGATGAGACTATGCTAATGTGTATCGATTACAAATCACTGAATAAGGTGATGGTGAGAATTATTAATATATGCCTCATATTAATGATATATTACATTAGCTTTATGGTTTCTTAGTATTTTCTAAGATTGACTTGAGATTTAGCTACCATTACTTAAGGAATTGGGTAGCAGATATCCCCAAGATTGCATTTAGGAATAGATATAGCCACTATGAGTTCCTTGTGATGTCTTTAAGTTGACTAATGTCCGTGCATCCTTTGTGGCATTGATGAGTCATGTATTCAAGGTTGTACCTTATTCTTTTATCATTGTATTCATCCATGACATGCTAGTATACTTGAGAACCTAAGTGCTAGGAGCATGACTAGTATTTAGGGATTGTGCTCTAGACTTTGAGAAATTAGTAGCTTTATTCTAAAGTCCTCAAAGTGTGATTTTTGGCTTAAAACTGTGACATGTTTATGGATATAGTGTCCATATAATTGATCTAACAAAGATTGAGGCTTTTTGTGGTTAGGTTAAGTCCATATTTATTACTAGAAAATTTAGAGCTTTTCGATTAGTAGGCTATTACAAATTGTTTGTTGAAGGTTTCTCTATCATTGTAGCACCTTTGACCTAGTTGGCTCATCTTGATATTCCATTTGAGTGGTCCTAGGAATGTGAGATGAGCTTTTGGAGGAATAAGGATCTACTTACCACCACTCTTATATTGATTCTTCTAGCTGAAAGTGCAGTCTTCATTAAAGTTTATTACATATTGTGAATTGGTTTAGTCATGCATTGATGCAGTGGGGTTGGTTTATAGCTTATGCATTGAGGCAGCTTATGGTGCACTAGCACAACTATCTCACCCTTGACATGGAGTTGTAGGTGGTAGTTTTTGCACTTAAGATCTAGAGTCACTACCTATATGGAGTTCATTGCAACTTCTACAGTAATCACAGAAGCCTTAATTATGTTATGAGCCAGAGGGACCTTAATTCGAGAAAATACAGTTAGATAGAGGTTCTAAAATACTATAACCTCTTTATTCTCTATCATCTAGGCAAGGCGAATATGATAGTGGATTCCTTGAGCTAGAAGGTGGTGAGTATGGGTAGTCTAGCCTTCTTGCGTACTATAGAGTGACTTTTTGCTTTAGGCATATAGTATTTAGCTAATAGGATGATTTGATTGGGTACTTGAGATTCTAGGTGGATATTATACTTTGTGAGAGTACATTCGTCTCGACTAGATCAAATTTGTGAACATCAGTTTGAGGATGAGTCTTCAATAGCCTTTGCAGATATTAGTTCACGATATGATGGCAGCTATCTAATACTGCATTCAAATGGTGTTTTGATGCTTGATGGGTGCCTTTGTATTTTGAGAATTAGAGGTTTATTCAGTTGATTCTACATAAGTACTATGAATCTTGGTATTTTATTCATCCAGACACAATGAAGATGTATCATGATTTCTGCCAGCACTACTGGTGGAGTGACATGATGAGAGATATTGTACATTATATATCCCATTGCTTGTGTTGTTTACATGTTAAAGCAAAATATCTGAGGCTTGGTGATGAGTTTTAGAGATTGCCCATTCTAGACTAGAAGTGGGACTTCTAGAGGTGTTGATAGTATCTAGGTAATTGTTGATTGGTTGACTATATCTACACACTTCTGCTTGGTTCAGTCTTCCTTAATTATAGAGCAACTAGTTTCTATATATATTAGGAGGTGGTTCTTTTCCATGGGGTGCCTATATCTATCATTTTAGACAAGGGATTTCAATTCACTTTTTGCTTCTTGAGATTCCAGAAAGAGTTGGGAAACCATATTGATCTTAGCATCGACTCTCACCCATAGAGTTATGTCTAGTAAAAGTGCACTATTTAGGTCCTTGAGAATATATTTGTAGGCTTGTATTTGATTCTTTAGGGTTAATGAAACCAAGTCTTTACTTTGGCAGAGATTGGGTAAAACAACTACCATTTGATATTCAGATGGTCCCATGTAAGGCCTTATATGGTTTGCCTTGTTGCACTGTAGTAGATTGGTTTGGGTCACCTAAACCTAGGCTAATGGTATGAATTTTCCTGAGGTCATAGCTAGAGTTCAGGTGATTTAGGATAGGTCAAAGATAGCTCAAATTATGTATTAGTGTTATGCAAACCGCAGACTCCAACCTCAAAGCTTTGGAATTGAAGATTGAATGTTTCTGTAGGTATCAGCTTTAAAAAGTGTGATGAGATTCAAGCGGTGAGCCAAGCTTAGCCCCATTTACAGAGGGCCATTTGAGATTTTAAGAAGAAGAGGAGATGTTCCTTATGAACTATCCCTACCTCATACTTTCTTAGCTATACACCTAGTTTTCCATATTATGATGCAATGTAAGTATGTTATAGATGAGTTTCACATGCTTCAATATGACATAGTTGATCTAGATGATCATCTGACCTTCAAAGAGGAGCCAGTTGCTACTCTAGCTAAAGATGTTAGACAACTATATTCTAGAGTCATTCCTATGGTTAAGGTCCACAGAAAGCATCATCTAATAGAAAAGGCTACCTGAGAGACCGAATAGGAGATATAGGAGTAGTGCCCTGGCTTATTTAAGCCTTCATAGGCACTTCTTGATTGTTTCTTTTACAGGTGAAGTTCTTTTTTAGTATGTGATGTTGTAATAACCTTCCATGTCATTTCTCTATAAATGCACTCTTTTCATTATAAAGAAGCACTCCCACAGTAATTCTAAGTCATTTATGATTTGTTGGCATTGGCAATTCAATCTCCTAGTCATTTATTTGTATTTTGGTAAAGGTTTATATGTTTTTGGACTTTTAGATCTTGAGAAGTTAACTTTAGTCAAAACCCTTTGTAAACAACCATAGAATGCAATTTTTTTCAGTTTCATCTACTTTGAAAAGGTCATTTTAGGTTACTGGCTTGGTTGGCTTGATTCCAGAGACTTTCGTTGTGAGTTTGTGTCATTAGATATTTTAACTTTTATATTTTGGACTAAGTTTGACTCCTATCAAATGTCTGAAATGAGAATTTCGTCAGCATGTTAGCATTAGAATAGACTTCGGTGTAAAATAACCTTTAGTGCAATTTTTGAGGCTTTTGAACAAATTCTGAGTCTCTTGGTGGATTTTGGCTAAATATGACATGTAGATGTGGGACCCATATTTTATCAAAATGCTCTCCGTTGTAGATTTTAACTGTATCCTTGAGATTAGATCGTCAAATTTGATAAGATAGCATATTTTGCCTGTACATATGGAATTGTGAGTGAATTTTGAGCATCATATTAAGAATCATCAATTAGGGCAATATTGGTTAATATGCATCAGCTGGTGTAGGGCATATTTTCATATGCCCCCATTTTTTTCATACACATTCATACGACTCTTTTCCGTTTCACAATGCCTTAGGCAAGTGGGCCTCAAGTTCACATGGCTAGGACCGCATTTGCAAAGACCAAGTGACTTTGAAAGTAAGTTGTTGTGTTTGCAAATGCATAGCTGGGTATCCTCCATATTTGTGGGCAACAATCTATGATTGAATAGAAGGATTTCATATGGTATTTTTTAAAATAAGACAACACGTGGTTCAGTTGTAAATCCAAATTTTAGAAGTCAAGATCTCTTTGATCTTGGTTTTATTTTTGGTGATTTTAAATCTGTTGTGTTTGGAATTTCTATGTCTATATAAAAAAGTATTATAGGATCATTGTAGGTCATCCATCTAAGGTTATTTTTGTTTAAGTTTTCTACCAGTGCTATTTTATTATCATGAAATGGTAATTTTATAGATGTTAGATTTGGGCTATGTCAGGCCCTGAATGATGTTTCTTTTAGGGGCATAAGTTCATAGAGCTAAATTAAAACTATTTTACAAAGTCAATTCTAATTTTTTCTATGAGTCCCACATTCTTATTTTGAACTTTGACTTTTGTTTGTCTCTACTTTATGTGTTTTTGGTGTCTAAATGATTGTATTAATGTTATCATTCTGTTTTGATAATGTAGCAATGTTCAATGACCGTATGAAAGAGAAAGACTTTTACATTGTACTTTGGAGCACACATACGGGGCCTATGTTTAGGTAGGAGATGAATTTTTGTTTTTTTGATTGAGCTTGATTATGTAATTGTATGTTGCCTTCTGTGAATTTGGGGTACTAATTAGTTGATACCTATACTTGGTTGGAGCATTTCTGACCTAGGCTTATACTAGTCTTGCCATAAATTGTATATTTTGGAGCCGATAAGCTTTAGTTTTGTTTCAACATCATATCAAACAACTTAGTTCCCTATATACTAGTATAGCAGAGCTGAGATTGACATCTCAAGCCTTAGCTAGGTAGTAACCTAGTACCAATTTCTTATTTATCCATAATTTTCTTTTTTTTCATCATCTTTTGTATGACTTAGTTATTATTATAAATCATTTTGGGCTGGATTTGGTCTAAGCTTTAAGTGATTTATTGATTTTGTTCATATGGATGCACCTATATATATTCATTTGGCTACCGATCTAATATCTAGCCCACTCTTCTTCTAGCCTTGGTTCATGTTCCTGATCACGCCATCGGTTTGATTAAAGATCACACCCCAACTACTGTCTAGGTTAAAGTCCTTGGCATGTTCTATGCCTTCATTTGAGTCCTTATCATATCCTTGGATCAGATTAGAGTCCTTGACATATTCTATGCCTTTAGTAGGATCCTTGGTGAATATTTCACCTACATTAGAGTCCTCATGTATTCTATGCCTTAGTTAGAGTACTTGGTGTATCGGTCTAGGTTATAGTCCACGTCGTATTCTATGCCTTGGTTAGAGTACTTGGCATATCCTTAACCATGGTTAGAGTCCTCAATAAATTTAGGCATAGGATAAAATCCTTGGCATATCCTTAACCATGGTTAGAGTCCTCAATAAATTTAGGCATAGGATAGAATCCTTGGCATATCTCCCTCCTAGATTTGAGTCTATGGCTCCTATTTCATCATAATTAAGATCATAGTAATCAGTTGAACCAGCTCATGTCTGTGAAAAGTTATGATAGTATTAGAAATTTTCTCATATCCCCTTCGCAGTTTCATGCTCTTTTGAGTACCTAATGTGCTTATTCTGCTATTCAGATTTTTACTAAAACTTTGATCACACCCAAATTACACCTTTCAATTAAGGTATAAGCGTCCATTGTTTTAAATAAAGAACCTAAAAATGTTTAGGTTCGATCCCATGAAGAATATGGTCTAGATTTGGAATAACCAAACAATTTCGAATTATTAACTAACTTATTTCCAAAAGGGGGATTTATGTTGTAAAAGCAATAATTAAAAGCTATGCTCAGAACAATTTGAATGTAAGTATTACTAATTCACTGAGAGAAGTAATTAGGGTATATTGTTCCCTATGAATTCCTAATGCAGTATGACCTCATGATTATAATATTCCAATACTCCAGGGTTGCCTTTATCATCTTGTGAGGGTTAGGGATGTTGATTCCAAAGTCCTTCCTATTAAGTCAGTTTCGATGGTCAATGAGCTTCTTGATGTCATTCTTGATAAGCTTCCCAATATTCCTCCTGAAAGTGAAATAGAGTTTGATATAGACCTCCTTCCCGATACACAACTTATTTGCATACCTCCTTATGGTCCTGGCAGAATTATAGGAGTTGAAGGATCAATTGAGGGACTTGTTGGAGAAGGGTTTCATAAGGCCTGGTAAGTCGCCTTGGGTTGCACCTGTGTTGTTTGTAAAGAAGAAGAATGGTTCCTTTAGAATGTGCGTTCATTACTGGCAACATAAGAGGGTTACTATAAAGAACAAGTTCCCTTTACAAAGGACAAATGACCTTTTTTACCAACCATAGGGGGATAGTCACTTTTCTGATATAAATCTTCGATTTGAATACCACCATGTTAAGGTGAGGGAGAGTGATATTCCCAAGATAGCTTTTTGGACTAGGTATAGGCATTTTGAATTTGTGGTAATGTGTTTTTGGTTAAGTAATGCACTGGCTATATTTATAGATCGCATGATTAGGGTCTTCAAACCCTACCTTGATATGTTTGTGGTAGTTTTTATTGATGATATATTGATTTATTCCTGGAGTGAGGAAGATCATGTGAACCACTTGAGGGTGGTGTTACAAATCTTGAGGGATAAGAGGTTGTTTGCTAAATATGAAAAGTGAGAATTTTGGTTGAAAGTGATTGCTTTTCTAAGGCATGTGCTGTCAAGTGATAGTATTAAGGTGGACCCTAAGAAGACGGAGGTGATACGAACTTGGCCTAGACCCTTGCCTCCATCGAATATTAGGAGTTCCTTTGGTTTAGTGGGTTACTACAAGAGGTTTGTTAATGGGTTCTCTTCAATTGCTTCCCTTATGAAAAGTTGACCTAAAGAAGGCAAAATCATAAGGACAGATGAATATGAAAAGAGTTTTCAAACATTGAAAGATAAGCTTGTCTCCACTCCTATCTTGGCTCTACCAAAAGGGTTGGATAGGTTTGTGGTTTATTATGATATCTCAAGAATTTGTTTGGGATCTATTTTGTTGCAAAATGGTGAGGTGGTAGTATATCCTCTAGGAAACTTAAGGTACATGAGCAAAATTATCCCACCCATGACCTTGAACTGGCAGTCCTATGTTTGCTTTGAAATTTGGTTTCAGTACTTGTATAGGGTTGATGTTAATGTGCTTACTGACTACAACAGTCTCCAATATATGTTGACACAAAAAGATCCTAACTTGAGACAAAGGAACATTGTTAGAGCTCCTTAAAGATTATAACATGAGTGTATATTACATCTCGGCAAAGCTAATATGGTGGCAGATACTCTAAGTAGAGTGTCCATGGGTAGTCTATCTCATATAGTGGTCGCAAAGAGGTGGCTAGAGAAGTTCACTGGTTGGCTTGGTTGGAGGTTAGGTTGGAGTAAGTTGAAAATTATAGTGTAGTAGTTGTTGATGGTTCTAAATCTTCTTTGATTGAGGAAGTAAAGTCAAAACAAGGTCTTCAGCTTGCTTTGCTAGAGTTGAAGACCTTGGTGAAGGATGGTAAAGTGGAGATTTTCTCACAAGGGGTAGATGGTGCACTTAGATAATAAGGTAGGTTGTTGTGCCTAATGTTGATGACTTTAGAGAGTTGATTTTGAAGGAGTCGCATAATTCATCTTATTCTATTCACCCTAGTTCCACAAAGATGTATAGAGACTTGAGGGAAGTGCATTGTGGGGTGGAATGAAGAGCGATATTACCAAGTTTGTATCCGGTTTTCAGAATTGCCAACAAGTCAAAATCGAACATCAAAGGCCAGGTGGCCTAGCCCAAGACACAGAAATTCCTACTTGGAAGTGTTAATAAATTAACATGGATTTTGTTGTTGGGTTGCCTACGACTAGAAAACACTTTGAATTTATTTGGGTTGTTGTGGATAGAATGCCAAAGTTGGCTTAGTTTCTACCAGTCAAAAACCCTTATGGTGCGAAAGATTATGCCAAGTTGTACATATATGAGCTGGTTAGATTGCATGGGATGCCCTTCTCTATCATTTTGGACCATGGTGCTCAATTCACTTCTCATTTTTGGAGGTTCTTCAAAAGAGGTCTTGGTACGAAGGTTAAGCTTAGCACGACTTTCCATCCTCAAACGGATGGTTAAGACTAAAGAACTATCCAAACTCTTAAGGATATGCACAGAACTTGTATTTTGGAGACATCTTTCACTTATTCAGTTTGCTTACAACAATAGCTACCACTCAATCACTAGCATTGCTCCATTTGAAACTTTATATGGTAGGCATTGTAAATCCCTAGTTGGGTGGTTTGATATGAGGAGATTGTTTTGTAAGGCCCGAATTTGGTTATCGAAGCCTTGGAGAAAGTGAGGTTGATAAAGGAGAGATTGAAAATAGCCCAAAGTTGAGACAAGTCCGACTTCGATGAAAGGAGAAAAGATTGTGAGTTTAAGGTTGGTGATTGGGTTTATATGAAGGTCTCACCCATGAAAGGTGTAGTAAGGTTTGGAAAGTAAGGGAAATTGAGACCAAGGTTTGTGGGTCTTTATAGAGTTTTGAGGAAAGTTAGTTAAGTTAAATATGAGTTGAAGTTGCCTATGGAGATGAATATAGTACACCCGATCTTCAAGGTGTCCATGTTGAGAAAGTGTGCAGATGACCCAAGTGATATAGTTCCCTTAGAGGTTGTAGGTGCTGTAGAAGATAACTTGACCTATGAGGAGGTCCCGGTGGAGATTTTAGATAGACAAGTTAAGAGGTTGAGAAACAAAGATGTAGCATCCGTAAAGGTCCTTTCAAGGAATCAAAAGTTAAAAGTGCCACACGGGAAGCAGTGAACATGAAAATGCGATACCCGTATCTCTTCCATTGTACTCAAATGCTAATGGTAATAATTTAAGTCCCCTATATGATTTCATGTCTTAAGTTTCAGCCCTCATGTCAGTCTACATGCATTCATGTCTATAATTTTTGACATTCACGTTGAGATTTTTAAAAAATGATGTTTAAATGCACTTATTGCAATCATGTCGGGCTAAAATCTTAGAAGTTACTCACTTATGCATGTTTCATTGACATTCGGGGACGAATGTTCCCAAGGGGGAGATACCGAAATACCCCAAATGTGCTTCCAAATGCCCCATAATCATAATTTTCATATATCTTAAAATACATGCATGATTTCGAAAATCTAACTTTATATTCCCAATTAGGAGGCAAAATTGAGTGGGAAATGGGTATAATAATTATAGAAGACCTGTAAGGATAAATAATTTTTACTAATTTTACAATTTCTAGTGGATGTCCACACCCAAGGCGAGATGCAACTGGGGCATGCCACTATGTTATTTGAAGTCTATGTCTGGTCCGCATTGTGCCAGGGGCGCAGACCAATGCAATATATTCCTCGATTTTCTTCTTTCGCCCAAGGGCATTATGGTCATAGATCCATGCCAACTTAAACGTGAAAGCACCCATACTTAGCCATTTTTCAACTCTATAACTCACCAAAACCCTCTCTAAAACCTCTTTAAGACTCTATCAATTCTCTCATTCAAATCAAAGGATTTTAAGCTCAATTTTGGGACTCAAGGACTCAGTTCAAGGTCTACGTCTACTTTAACTGCACCACAAGGAATTCAAAGTTTAAGATATGTGGGTCTTCATCCATGGGTCCTTTCACCCATGGAGACTAACTTCTCCTTTTATGAAAATTGAATATTTCCAAGTTGTATTACCTATGGGTATCTCTTATTATGAAATACGACCATTAATCATGTTGGTTTTTTTAACAAGTATTGATTGATTATACATAAATGTCTATTTCAAGATTGTTCCATGAATTGCTATTGTCTGTTGAGACTATGCATATTTTGAGCTATGAAACTATGAACTATTATGAGCTTTTGGTGATAGATTTCAAGGTACCTTACATCAGGGTTTTAATACATGTTGGTGGGTTTATTTGCATTGAGCTTACTCATATAGGGTTTTAATACATGTTGGTGGGTTGATTTGCATTGAGTTTCCTCTTGAATTTCATGATTTTGAACAAGTATCATGGACCCACCATGTGTTTTACTAAATGACATGAAAGAATTGTCAAGTTATTAATGATCTATTACATGTTTTACAAGTCAAGTGACTTCGTGATGATTAACAGCTTCCAAACATGTATTGATTTCATGAAAAGTATCAATGATGTACCAAGTATCAAGTTAAGCCCTACTTGAAGATTTTTACCTATTGTGAGTCATTCATGTTAAAGCAAGGGATCATGTATGATTATTATCTACTCTTATGTTCAAGTTAGGCTCACTAGTAGAGGTCATCATGTTTAGGAGCTACTCATGTCATGTTATCATGTTTCTTACAAGTTATTCAAGCTATGACTATTTCAAGTATTCTGTGGGATTAGACTTAGCACCAATTGAGGCTTAAGATAGGGGCTCGACTCAAGGGGTCCTTATAGAAATTCTTTAGTCTCTAAACTATGTCCAACATAGGATTATATAATATCCCTTTTATGGCTTCTAGTGGATCTATCTAGCTGCACCATACCTTATCGGGTGGGGGGTGGCATGCCTCAATCACCTTGTCAGGCAGGAGGTGACATTCCTCTATCAACTTGTTGGGGGGAGGAGTGTCATGCTTTGGATTATTAATATTATTATACATGGTTTACCTTGGCAAGTAGACACACCTTGTCGAAGGTCAAATAAATGTACATAAGAAAAGTAATCTTGAAGATTTCAGCCCAACATAAATGCAACAAATGCATTTAAACCTCATTTCAAAAACATCAACATGATTGTCAAAATCACTCTAAACTTGTCAATATGAACATAAAAACATGTAAATGACATAAAGGCTCAACTTAAGACTTGAAATCATATAGGGACTTGAATTAGTACCTTTGGCTTAAGAAGAGTGGAAGAGATATAGATATCTCTTTCTCATGTCCTCCTCGACTTCCCATGTGGCATTCTCAACTTGTTGGTTCCTCCAAAGGACCTTGACAAAAGCTACCTCTTTGTTTCTCAACCTCTTCACTTGTCTATCCAAAATCTTCACTGGGATCTCGTCATAAGTCAAATTATCTTCTACAACACCCACGACATCCAAAGGCACTATATCATTAGGGTCACCGATGCATCTTCTCTACATGGACATATGAAAGACCGAATAAACCATATTCATCTCAATAGGCAACTCGAGCTCATATGAAACGTTACCAACCCTCACAAAAAATCTATAAGGACCCACAAATCTTGGGCCTAACTTCCCTTTCTTGCCAAACCAGACTACACCCTTCATGAGTGAGACCTTCAAATAGACCTAATCACCAAGCTTGAATTCAAGATCCCTTCTCCTTGCATCGAAATAGGACTTTTGTCTACTTTGGGTTGTTTTCAATCTCTCCCTAACCATCATCACCTTCTCCAAGGCTTCCATGACCAAATCCAAACCTAGCAAAGCCATTTCCTCCACTTCAAACCACCCAACCAGGGATCTGGAATGCCTACCATAAAGAGCTTCAAAAGGAACCATGCCAATGCTTTAGTGCTAGCTATTATTGTAAGCAAATTCAATGAGTGGTAGACGTTCATCCCAACTAAACCTTAAAGTTTAAAACACAAGCCCAAATCATATCCTCAAGAGTTTGGATAGTCCTTTCGGCTTGTCCATCCGTTTGAGGATGAAAAGTCATGCTAAGCTTAACTTTGGTACCAAGACCTCTTTGGAAGGACCTCCAAAAGTGAGAAGTGAATTGAGCACAACTATCTGAAATGATAAACGAGCACCCAATGCAATCTAACCAGCTTATGAATGTACAATATGCCTAATCTTTGGCTCCATAAGAAGTTTTGACCGGTAGGAATTGAGCCGACTTTATCATTCTATCCACCACAGCATAAATGGAGTCAAATTGCTTCCTAGTCTTAGGCAACCGAACCACAATGTCCATGTTAGTCTTTTCCCATTTCCAAGTAGGAATCTCAAAATCTTGGGTAGGCCACCCTACCTTTGATGTTCGACCTTCACTTGTTGGCAATTGTGACATCCGGATATGAACTCGGCAATGTATCTCTTCATACCACCCTACCAAAAAACTTACCTCAAGTCTCTATAAATATTTGTAGAATAAGGATGAATAGGATAGGACAAGTTATTGGCCTCCTTCAAGATCAATTCTTTCAAATCATCTACATTTGGCACACATAATCTACCTTGGTACCTAAGGGCACCATCTCCCCCTTGGGATAAAACTCTACTTTATCAACTCTCGCCAAGGCCTTAACTTCTAACAAGGTGGTGTCAAGATGCTGTTTTGCCTTTACCTCCTCAATCAATGAAGACTTATGTCACGAGCCAACCCTGGGGATGTAATTGGTGCCGATAGGGCACCCAGACATACACTTATACCGAATCTCCATTTACGACAGCTAAGGGATTTCACAAAATTTCGACATAATTTCCTCTGTTTTTCTAACCAACCCCACCTGCAAACAGCAAAGCCAATAGTACCAGACATTGCCATATGAACGAATGTATATATACAAAGGCGGACTGACAAGGTCACCGCGATGGCAGAACCGCCCAACAAACACATCTTACAAACGAGATCATACCAACATAGTTTCCCACACCCATATGTATCCACAGACCTCTATGTATAGAAACCGGACAACACGATGGGACAAGGCCCCGTCATACCTTCGAATAAATATATATATAAATGCAAATACAAAATGAACGTGTACAAGCATATACCAATGATCTGCTCCTGATGTAAGGGAGCACTTCAATGGTAGATGGAGGTCCTAAGCAGATGACCCTCTAACCTATTTGTCTGTACCTACAGCCATGAATGCAGCCCCCGAAAGGAGGGGGTCAGTACGAAATACGTACCAAGTATGCAAAGCAGAAAGCCCGAAGTATAAGTGAAAATAGTAATTCAAATAAGGCGATATAAAAGTCAAACCTGTATGTTAATATCAAAACATTTATTTAGTTAAACATCAAAATAATGCCTATCGGACGGGAATGATGGCGACCTCCAAACACGCGCCATACCACAGCATAACACCAAAAATTTGAAATCTCCAAAATCTCCAACACAAACCCACAAATGATCTACGTGAACCAGGGCGATAATGCTAAGCGTCCATGCATTATAAAACATAAAGGTCATCACGGCCGTTTATGGAGCTGAGGCGATGGTGCCATGCACTCCCGTGAGCCGAGGCGAACTCGGCCCAGCACTCACACGTCATGATGCCATCCCAGCCCAGCTTCTTATATCTTCGCTAAGCAAAGTCGGTCCATTGGCAAACCAACCAGCCGTATCTAGCCAACCTCAGCATATATATACATATAATCATATATACGCATGAAGTATCCGGCCCGGGAACCGGTGAATGAGGCCAAACAGGCACGAACAGAGTCGTGAGAATCATATGCATAAAAACTAGTTTCAAAAACTTAGAAATATGTAAAATGTTCACTTTTAAAATCAAATAGTTATTCTTTTATGAAATTTTGCCAAAACTGCTCAAACTCGC
>JAOTQJ010017140.1:4434-17288 GCA_025642045.1 Solanum sejunctum | reverse complement strand
ATTTTAGTTTGTATATGTTCATAAGTGCAATGTCCTTATGATAGAGCGAGTGAGGATATTCTTAAAGGTTATTGTCCCTTTATGGCACAGGGGAAGTCCGAGTACTCGTTAGTGCGTCAGCCTATGTATGCAATAATTTCTAGCAACATATATTCCTTTGTATTTATTACAGTGACTATAGGTCTATGACGCAACTTAGTCAGATGTAGTGATATGGATAAGCCTGTGTCATGCCTCCATGACTCCCCAATGGTATCATCTAGCAATCAGGCTGGGAGTGACTCAGTGATGACTCCTCCAATGGGTCGTAGAGCCCCCAGTCTAATGAGGGGGCCCCTTCTATAAGAGTTACGGAGGAGGAAGCTACCCCAAAATAAGAGAATACTTCAGACGAGGACGAGTAGAGGCAAAATCCAGAGGCTGAGGGCCATGATACTAAAGAGCAGGCGAATGAGGTCAAACTTTGGGACAGTGATGATGAGGACATTCATTTTGTAGTCTCCAGGATGATAGACCCTAAAATAACCTGGACACTTATTATCTTTCTGAGAGATTGGTGGATAATTCCACGAGCTAAGGACATCTACACCAACAGTCTTACAAAAGCTTCCGGGAGAATCAAACAATGGCCAGTCCTTCCAGAGGTTTGGGTAATCACTGACCAACTTGACAGAGTTCAGGACATCAGAGATACTTTTAATTCATATCATTTTGGTTGGATGGACCAACCACTAGGGTACTATAGGCCCACATTATTGAAGAGTTCTATTCTAACTATGTCGTTAACCTCCTGAACTCGGTGGAGGGGACCCAAATGAGAAAGATGAAGAGACAGTGACCCTTATAAGGTTCCTGAGGTCACATCTAATGATAAGTGGTACACGAGTGAATATATCAGAAAGCACCTAAAATCAATTCTTATTTAGGCCAGACAACCAAGCTCCTCTAGATGCCCTATTTATGGAGAGACATATGCAAATTGTGTACTCAATGCAAATATCTAATTCGTCATCTAGCACTGCATTATTAGGATGGATCGCAGAGCGAATAGCCATTTATTTGGTGGAGGCAATTTGGGTGACAGACCCCAAGTGTCCTATTGCCAAATCATCATTGACATCTCTTGAAACATTTTGGTGGTCGGTGGTGCGAGTTAGGCTGAGGGCCACAAGAAATAATAATACACTACAACCTTTGCATGCTTCTCTTATAGCATGCCTGATATGCAAATTTCAAATAAATATGGGCTGAATCATTGCTTTTGAGATGTGGGATCGAGCTTTATCTGAGAGAGCTGGCATGCCCTTCTTGTGCCTTGTTTCTGCCCTATGCAAACAGGTTGGTGTACTCATTTTTTGGACAAGAGGATAGCCCCCAAGGGTGTAGCTAAGATTGCCCTGATCAAGGATGTCCGAAACCCACTCATGAGGAGCAGAACACATTCTCTAGGGGGCTTGACCAACTTCCCATCCGCACCTCCACAACAACCCTTGCCATTTGAGGACTACATCACCACCCCACCATCAGGCATGGCTTTTGAGCAACTCAAGGGTAGTGATGCAGCTCCTCCAGTGTAGTAAGTATATGCATATGTGCCTTATGAGTTTTGGCTAGATTGGTGGCGGACCAGCAACAGACACGGGCCATTATTAATCAGATTATAGATTGGATCCCCTATGTCATCCAGTCTTATTCACAGTGGGTAGTAGATTTAATTTACGATATCTTTAGGAGCCAAATTGCCATCATACAAAGCCAAGTTAGCACATTGGAGGGATACTTCCACAGCATGTTCGGGAGTATGACTGGAGATGAATTGAAGGATTTGGTGTAGATAATAAATGGGATGAAGGACCAAATTACTAAGTTGACTGCACAATTCCAAGCCCCTACATCGGCCCTACGTCTGGAGTCTTAGATGAACCTATTCAATGTACCCATAGCGCCGACTCTATATGGGGTGTTCCACCTGCCCCATTTGAGGCACCCGCGCCACCCACAGAGCAACATAGGAGAAAGAACAAGGGTAAACTCTGTGTTAATAAAAAAAGTCCTCCTAGTGACTCAAAGAGGGAAGAAGACTCGCTGATGCGCAAGGCTTCCAGGGCCTAGCACTAAGAAGAAGCTGAATAGGCCGAACGAGAGTGGCTAGCCATAGAGGTAGCATGAGTAGGAGCCTCCGTTAGCAACTTTGGATCGGGTGCTACATAAGTTGATGATGATACCCTAGAGGGGTCCAATCCGATAGACACTGCTGACGCCTAGGGCTTCCTAGGTATGTTCAATCCCTCTATATGTTCATTTAATATGTCATGGTATAGTAAGGACACTACACTATCTTTTCAGAGGGGGTGGGGCATACTGCCACTTGAGAGTTTTTTTCCCATGTTTCTTTTCTCTCAATTTCATTATCTTGTAAAACTGGCATGTTTAGGTCATATTGTTTGTTTAAATATAAGTGTCACAGAAGTCTAGGGTAGCCCTTGTGTGATGTTTGTGATGTCCTATGTTAACAATGCTAAGTATATATGTGTTTGCATCTCATCCTGACTAACTTGCACGATTATGGTAAGTATTATATGTGTATGGTTGCTATTTTGATGAATGAAGTATACCTATGTAATTTAGTATCAAGTAGTGTAAAAGATGTGCCATGTGTGTGAGAGCTAATTACATAATTTCGTCGACACGCTTGTGAGATAGAACTTGCCTGGTTAGTCCCACTAAAATACTTGAATGACTACATTAGGAGGGTATCTTAGGCCGTTGTTGTTGAATAGTCACTTAGCCAAGAAAAATGACAACCAAATGTTTATGTCCCTTCGAACCAAAAGTTGAGCCTAAGTTGAGGATGGCTTATGTTGGCCCTGGTCGTTTAGAGATATTGTGAACCTTGACCAAAGCCAAAGGCTTCAGCTGAGGGTGGCTAGTGCAGGGAGAACATAAACATTATTGTGGAAAAGAATAAAGTGATAAATAGAGAAAAGGAAATGGGTTGTGACCGTTAGCAAAGCAATAAGTAAAAAAGAAAAAGAATAAAAATGAGTGAATGGGCACAGAAATCACTTCATATACTATAAAAAGTGGAAAAATAGGGGCAAGAAAATTTGGTGACCAAAAAGCAAATGGCTGAGTTGAAGAGTGTCTAGGAGAAGCTGTTTAGTCACTTTAATCCTAAATGTACCTCACCCGAGCCCGAGCCTACAATACAAGCCAAAAAAGTCCTAATATGTTCCTAAAAAGGCCATTTAAGAATTAATGTGGTGAAAATAAGGGCAAGTTCATGATCGAGGCATAGTGTCCACTGAAATTCATTTCTAAGAGTAAGTGACTACATTCCAATCTCTGTTTTACATGCTTACATTGAGTGTGAGACTTCATTGTGGTGAGGACACTATCTTTTGCATCAGTTGATTTCTAACTTAATTGGGGTTGCGTTATTCCTTATCATATGTGGATTGACTATGCATGCATAATGTTTGCCTTAATCTTTGTGGGTCCATTTGGGTTGTGAGTACATTCTTGAACTTGTTAGCGAGGCATAATCATTGAAAAATTTAGGGTGATCCATACTCTGAGTGAGCACTTGTGTTTATGCGTTGTTTAGTTGCATTGTTATTGCTTGAGGACAAGCAATCATTCTAAGTTGAGGGCATTGATGAGTCATAGAAATACGACTTTTATAATACTTTAAACAAAGGATTTTTGGAAGTTCTCAAGGAAACATGTTATTTAAATGTTTGTTTTTGTCGCTTTTCAGGGAAAAACTTGTTAAGGCATAGAGAAAGGGCTGAACTTATAAAAAATGTAATGAAAAGGAGCAAAAAAGGAATCAAGTGTGGGTACACAGAGGCCTACACAGTTCGTGCACTGTGTCATGGTTCGTGAGGCCCATCGTTGCCTCACACTTGATGGTGTGGCAGCGAAATGACAAAGTAAGTCCACACGGCGTGGTAGACGGACTATTAAGAGTGACACGGGCCATACAAGCAATCATCAAAGTGATATGAAGGTATTACCATTGAAATTTGAAAGATTTTGGCCATGTGGGACGATAGGGCATGAATCATAGATCGTTGAGAGTATCAAAGACTGTCCTAAGTCCCCTCTAAGTGATGTGAGGGGGGTAACATCAATGAACAGGTAGAAAAAGTTGAAGTTGAACCAGATGGAGGGTTATACAGATCGTGCTACCAATTACAGTCCATGACATTGAGGCGTGTGGAAACGTGAGTGAGAAAATTGATCAAGTCACACCAGATGGTATGTTTCATTGACCTTTCAAAGTCAAATGGCCAGTTCAATGGTACATGGAGTGGCAGTTCACCCATGAAGCAAGTTCTACAAGACAGACCGTTACACGGTCAGTCCAATATGTCACGGACCTTGAAGTGACACGTGTCCATACTGATAAATGTTTTTTATTTTAATTAGGATTAGGTTTTCTTTATATATAAATGTTTATTTTATTTAGTTTTGAGTTAGTCATGGATGGCTAGAGCTAGAACAAATTGAAAAATATTATTTTCTTAGAGATTTCACAAGATTTTGGGATTTTGCTTATTAAATTCAAGCTTCTAGCTTGTGGCTTTGTCGATTCTTCAATAGTAAGTCTTCCTATTATGAATTCGTTGTATCATTATGAGTTTTATTCCTTGAATATGTTAGGCTAAACCCATAGTTAGGGTTGTGGGAACCATGACAAATCAATAAGATAGGCGAATATGGGGTAAGTCTGAGGAAGAATTCATATATATCGTAGTAATCTTCATTTTAATTTCTTCCTTGATGAGTCAACGCGTTAGGGTAAGCCTTTATTCTTTACATGCTAGAAAGGGATGTCTTGATTAGGAAAAGATTTCTGTGATGGAAATTCAAGATTTTTAACCTAGTCTAAGTACTTGAGACTGAAAAGTGAGAGTATTCTGGGATAAACAACAAGGGTTAGTACGTAGACGTTCTGAGACCAAAAGGTAATGAATGATATGCATTTAATAGGTACTAAGAGGTGAATTAAATATTACATAACTTGTTAGATCTTATATACATAATCATGAATTAGTTTACCACTAGATTCGGCTATCGCATTAGATGTCACGGGAACACAATCCTAGCCTCACATAAATTGATTGAAATCTAGATGCCCTTGCACTTATTTATTGCTTTCTATAATTAATTATTTTGAAAACCAAACCCCCCATATTTACTTTATGCACTTTTTTTTGCTAATAGATATTACATCTGAATATTGTGCTAATAGATATATTCTCAGGAATTCCCTATGAGATCGACTTCAACTCTAGTTGAGTTTATATTTAGTCAGTGACGGCTTTACTATTCCATTTAGAGTGTAAATTTGGGCATATCATTATTCTATTGATATAATGTTAGAGACTGAGGTTGTCCACCATTTATTATCTTTAGTCTTCTGCTGATTTGTTAGTTATGTTGAAATGATGAATGTGATGAAGTCAAGTGGTTCGCTTGGGGACTAGCAATAGTGTGTGAGTGTCGGCCATCTCTAGGGAACCCTCTTAGAGTAGTCTCTGAGTGCTAGTCATGCCTAGGGTACCCTCTTAGGACGTGACAATTATATTAGAGATCATGCCTATAGGATATTATACAGACTCATGCCTATATAATTTGAATCAACTTTTAATATGTTTAAATACTTGGAAATCATACTTTTAAGGTCAAATAACTAAATAAATATGTATTTTTTAAAACATGTTCTTCATATAAAAATCATGTTTAGAGGACTTTATTTGAAACAACCCCAAAACGTTCCCGAAAGCGTGCCTCAAAAGTGCCTGAAATCTTGTTTTCCATATATGTAAAAATTCGTTTGAAATATAGCAAATCTGGTTTCATATTCTTGTTCAAGGGGTCCAAATTAGTGTGACAAGGATTTAACCTCGAATTTAAAGCAAAGGAATCGAATTATAAAATTTTGCTTGGTGCAATTTCCAATGAGGGTTCGTCACCTCTCCGTGACGCAGAGAGGTGTATTTTCTAGCATTGTCTTTTTCTAGTTCACCCAAAATTTTCTAAGTGTTGGATCTAATTTTTCCCAAACATACTTTCACCTATACTTAACCTTATTTCACCCTCATATCACACAAAAACATCCCCCAATATTTCAACAAACACTTAGACTCATTTCTAACCCTAAATTCAAGTCCCAAGCTCAAGGCCAATCTAAAGGATTTCTTCAAGGATCTCACCCAAGCTTCATATCTCCATTAAAGTGTTCTTTAAGAATTCCACAAAAGCTAAGGTATGTGTTGTGGAACCATTGGGTCCTTCCATCCATGGTGCCTAAACCTTCTTTTACTTAATATTGCATGATTTAAAGTTGATTTTATATATGGCTCTTGTATATTCAGAAATTTACTGCGCGATTTTAGTTCATAAAAGTTTAGCATGTTTTGAGCTTCAAATCTTGGATTTAATATTGGATTTGATGAAGGGTCTTGATATGAATGTCTTAGAGGTGTTGCAAGGTGTTGATTAAAGGTTTTACCATTGATTTTTCTGCATGATTTCATCCCTAAATTTGTATGCTTTTTTACCCCCATTACTCACCCCTAAGGTGTTTGATAAAATGTCCGATTATGGGTTCCTGAAGAAATGAAGGTCTAAAGCATGAGATATGATATGATTGACTATATAATGATGAAGGGAGCTTATGTACATGATAAATACTATCTACAGTGTTGTGGTAGACCATTCCCAACTCGGGGGCCTTGTCTAGGGGTCAAAGACTCAACCACTATGGTGATGGGTGCAATTCTCACCAACCCAGTTGAGCGGTTTATTGCTCAACCACTACGGTAATAAGTACAATCATCACCAACCTAGTTAAGGGGTTTATATCTTAATCACTAGGGTGTTGGGTGCGATCATCACTAACCTTGATGAGGGGGTTTTGTACCTCACACACTAGGGTGATGGGTGCTATCATTGCCAACTCCAAGGGATTTACACCTTGTAAATCTAGTTTGGTCTCTCCTTTACATATGATATTCTATATGAGCATAGTTTACTTAAGCATGTTTTACTTATGCATTGATCATACATGTCATATTGATATATTATGCCTATTGCCTATCGTGATGCATTTTGGATTATGATGCTTATCCCTTGTTGCATGCATCCCACATACTTAGAACATTCAAACGTACTAATGCAAACTCTTACCTACATGATATCACCATGTAGGTGTCGGTGCCCAAGTTGATCAACCTTCTCCTCCACATAGCTAGACAATGCTATTCCAAGCTTGTTTATGAGTCCTTCATTTTGGGGACATTGGTTTATGTTTCCCTCTTGTATATGTATTGAGACACTATCTTATGTTCTATTTGACTACGAGGGTGAGCTCGGTTACTTTGTCTTGGCCCCCTACTTTATCTATGTATTTAGAGGTGTTTGTTGGACATGTTGTGTAGTTTTATACGAGTTTTGACTCCTATATGTTGTTTAAGTATTACACTCTCTCTTTCTCTCTTAGACCCATTTCCCCTTATTCATGTTTCTTATGATATATAATATTGCTTTTGCGACCAAGGATGTGTAATGATACGTTATGAGGCTTGTTTTGGGTCCCTTCAGGTTCTCCATTTGCCAATCACGTCTAGGACCTAAGATTGGGACGTGACATTATTAAATTTTAATATAATTAGATATCTCTAACAAATTATATAAATTTAATAAATAATTTAGATTATAATTTAAAAATGAATTCAGGCCTACTTAATTTTTTTAAATATGTTAGTGTTTTAAAAGTAATTGAGAATTTTTTGCTTAACTAAGTTTAAAATAAATAAATAAACAAATAACCTATGGTGTACACACTAAGAGGCATACTTGAGCTGCACTTTGCACTATTTATTTGGGTGTGTGTAAGAGGCATACTTGAGCTTTACATGCTAAGTGCTCGTTCTCTTTATTTTATATGACGCTGAGTCTAAATGGGAACCTTTGATGGTTTTAGTGTAGAACTTTCCTAAAATCAGAAGTCTAATGCTTCTTAGACTATAAGATGGGACAATGGCACATTTTTGGAACAATAGTATTTTTTTATTTTTTTTAGTAAGTTTTTAATTTAATAATAAAATCAACTTAGGAGGGGTAGGGGTATATAGGACCCTCGCACATGACGATCTAAACTCGAGCTTAAAATACAAGAAAACTTTAGTTTTCGTTCTTTGGCTTAAACAAGCCAAGTGAGCTAAAAATGATAAAATTCTGATTTTGTCATTAAAAAATAAAAGCCAAGCAACTGATCTGAGTGACACTAAATCACTTAGTTTACTACTTTTCTCTTTTTGTTTATTTTTAGTTTTTGGGATAAATTAGTCCTTTAAATTATTTGTTTTACTCTTTTATTTACTTGTTAAAATTATGTTTTGTCACTTAAAATTGATTAAGCTATTTTCTTAAACTAGAGACCTTATTTGCAAACTCTCACATAAAATGTGACATACGACCGAGACCCATATTTATGGACCTCGAAGGATGATTATCACTTTCCCTTAGAGACAACTAGAACCCTTACCCCGATCTCTGGTAGCTTAGACCTTTAGTTTATTTCTTAGGCTATAATGGCGTGCTAACGCACCTTTATTCGTTAGGTGGTGACTCTTCGATTCAACTTTCTTTTCAATCCTGAAAGAGAGTTGTCCTGATGTCATAAGATCTCGTTTTACAAAAAATGTAATGCGATAGAACGATGATTTTGCAAGAGATTCTAGGTTCTAACCCTTACGTGTTTCATGAATTATGTGAGTTTTCTTTCTTTATGCATGGTGATCTCCTTTTCCCTCACCCTGTAATTTTATCTCCATGTTTTCGCATACCCTTTTCCAATTTTTTTCAAGACCCAAGCCTAGGGTCTAGACGTGACATAGTGAATGGGGAACCTGAAGGGATCCCAAACAAGTCTATTAACATATCATCACACATCCTTGGTCGCTAAAGCAAGTAAATGGCATAAAAGATTAGGAACAAGGGCAAAAGGACTAAGGGGAAACTTTCATATCATAAACCTCAAGAAAAATGAGAGTCAAGTGACATATCCCACCTAAATTCTGCTCCAAAATAGTGTAGGAATGGATCCGCCATGCTCTAGAGGTCTTAGAAACTCTCTGGAACTGTGCAGAAGATTGAAGAGCAGACTAGAGAGACCTGGAAGCTTCTAGCGACTTGTAGAACGTGTAGGGTAGCCTTGTACATATAAATATCTTAGATATTTTATAGGAAGGCTCTAGAGGAACAATTTTAGCCGTAGGATCAAATTAATCCTAGCCATCTATTGAGAAGGTGAAGTATAAATACCCCTCTTTGGCATTCATTGGCATCAAGAAAAGTTGTAAGCTCTCAAGCCCTATAGCATTCTTAAAGCAATCAAAATCTTCTCTCTTCAAAAAGCTCTCTCTCTCCTTTCTTTCAGTACTTAGCATTCCCTTAGCGATCATAGGCAACAGACTTATTAGTGTTTGCAAGAACGTGCAAGGTTCATGAGCGAATTGACTAGTGCCGCATAAAAGTACCAATGTGAGTTATAGGTCCATTACAATGTGGTATCAAAGCAGGCTACTAAGGGGAGCAATGGCAAGTGATGAAGAGGTTTATGCTACAAGCACTGTCGAAGTCTTGACGGACGCTACCAAAAAGCGCAAGGGTAAGAATAACGCCAAGAAGGTGGAGAAAATGCCAACCGATCCTGCCCCAAATGATGTAGTCTCCCTTCCAACCGTCGAAGTTAGTGACGAGGAGCGAGAGGAGTTGCCTATAGATGTCACTTCTGGGGTGGAATGGATCGCTAGAGTAGAGACTGCCCCCCAGGCTATTGTGGTGCTGAGCCATTGCTTGAGCCAGATTGATGGCAAATTTAAGACCTTGGAAGAGTTCACCCTTGAAGAGAACGATAACATTTGCAAGGACTTAGACGAGCAACGAGCAACGGAAGAAGAAGCACATGCTTCATTCGAAGGCAGGGTCGAGGCCTTGGAGGGAAAGTTCATGGGCATTTTATTAGCCATGAGTCCCATGGTAAAGG
Organism: Solanum sejunctum; assembly: GCA_025642045.1. Taxonomy (NCBI): domain Eukaryota; kingdom Viridiplantae; phylum Streptophyta; class Magnoliopsida; order Solanales; family Solanaceae; genus Solanum; species Solanum sejunctum. The sequence goes on along the minus strand of JAOTQJ010017140.1, from coordinate 7,225 downwards.
AGATTGAGGAGGCTGTCCAACAGGGGAGACATGACACCCCAGTCGTCGGACGGGAGGCCAGGATCGAGGCTCCTAAGCCACACATCTTTAAAGGCGTCTATGATGCCCAAGAGGTCAAAAACTTCTTATGGCACTTAGAGAACTACTTCAAGTGCAATATGGTGAGCAGTGACAATACAAAAATCAACACGACCATGATAGACTTGACCAAGATGGAGATGCTATGGAGAAAACGAAAGGATGTTGAGATAGGGAAGGGACTCTGCACAATCAGCACGTGGGAACAATTTAAGGCGGAGTTCAAGAAGACCTTTTACCCCAACAACGTCATCCATGAAGCCAGAAGGAGGCTTAGGGAATTGAAGCAGGTGGGTAGTATAAAAGCCTATATAGTAGATTTTACAACCCTCACGCTTTAAATCCCCAACCTCGCAGACGAGGATATGCTATTCCAATTCATTGACGGGGTGTATAATTGGGCCAGGACTGAGCTAGAACGGTGACAGGTTTCCACCTTGAATGAGGCCATCATCCAAACATAATCCCTAACAAACTTCAAGCAAGACAGGGGCAGGTATAAGGAGACGAGAATTAGCAATGCCAAAGGTGGGGGAGATCGCAGCAGGGGCAAGGAAGCGTGCCCACCTAGGAAGCCCACACGTCAAGCATATATCGAGAAGATGGACCATCCACCTAAGGAAACGTGCTGCTACATATGTGGAGGCCTATATGGATATGTGAGGTATCCTTAGATGAAGAACATTGGAGCCATCATACGGGACTACGGGAAGAAGGAAGCTCAAGACCAAGGTCCGAGTTCGGACACCATACAATGGGCATGATCGGGACCTATGCCACTATAGCGATGCCAGCCAAAAAGCAAGAAGCTTATCCCATATAATACGTAGACATGACCCTAAATAGGAAGCACGTGCATGCTATAATGGACACTGGAGCCGAAGCCAACATCATGACCAAATCAATAGCAACAAGATTGGGGCTAAGTTACAGTTCGAGCAGCACATATCTTAAGACGATTAATGCCCCACTAATGCTGATGTGCAGAGTTGCATGTGGCATAGACGTTACCTTAGGCATATGGCAAGGTAAGACTAGCTTCGCTGTCGCCCCCTTGGATATCTTCGATATCATACTTGGGCAAAAATTCTTTCGCTAATGCCATACCATGAGAGACCCCTACCTTCAAAGGATACTTGTGCTGGAAAAGGAAGGGTCCTGCATGATGCCTCTCGTCGAGATGCCCAAGGCTGAAGAAGTCACCCAACTATCGGCCATGCAACTTATGAAATGTCTCAAGAAGGGGGAGCCTACTTATCTGGCCATCGTTGTAAGTTTGAGTGAAAACAATAACATCCTAGAACCCTTGGTTCTTGACAAGAACAAAGACATTATGCCTGAAGAGTTACCTAGACACTTGCCATCTAGATGGGAAGACAATCATAAGATTGAGTTGGAGCTAGGCACCCGACTACCCGCCTATCCACCCTACCGCATAGCACCACCAGAATTGGAGGAGATCAGGAAGCAATTGAAGGAGCTCCTTGAAGCTGGCCATATTCGACCATCCAAAGCACCATATGGAGCCCCAGTGCTATTTTAAAAGAAGAAGGATGGTTCACTGCACCGTTGCATAGACTATCGAGCACCGAACAAGGTGACCGTCAAGAACAAGTATCTGATCCCACTGATAGCCAATTTATTTGATAGATTTGGGCAAGAAAAGTACTTCTCCAAGATGGATATCCGGAAAGGATAATACCAAGTATGCATAGCTGAGGGGGATGAGCCAATGATAACTTGCATCACTAGGTATGGATCATACAAGTTGTTGATGATGCCCATCGATTTAACCAACGCACCAACTACCTTTTGTACCCTCATGAATACAATCTTCCACCCCTACCAGGATGATTTTGTGGTAGTATACTTGGATGATATTGTGATATATAGCCACACCTTGGAGGAGCATGTGGAACATTGCACAAATATTCCAAGTCTTATGGGAGAACCAGTTGTACATTAAGCGAGAGAAGTACGAGATCACCTAGCACAAAGTGCACTTCCTCGATCATATTATTAGCCAGGGTCAGCTTCGCATGGATGAATCCAAAATGTGAGCCACCGCAGACTAGGTGACGCCCACAAAGGTGATAGAGCTGAGATCATTCCTTGGGCTCGCAAACTACTACTGAAGATTCATAAGTGGCTACTCTGCAATAGTTGCTCCACTCATCGAGTTGTTAAAGAAGAACAAGTCGTGGGTTTGGAGTAAGAAATGCCAAGAGGCATTTGAAGGCCTCAAAGCGACCATATCAAAAGAGTTGGTTCTTGCATTACTCGACTTCTCTAGGATGTTCGAGGTATACATGAATGCCTCATACTTCGCCATTGGGGGTGTGCTGATGCAAGATAGGCACCCCATAGCATTCAAAAACTACAAGTTGAATGAGACCGAACGGCAGTATACTGTACAAGAGAAGGAGATGACTGCCATTGTACATTGCCTTAAAACTTAGAGACATTACTTGTTCGGTTCAAAGTTCATGGTCCAGACCGATAACATCGCTGCCAGCTACTTCCAGTCATAAAAGAAGCTTACTCCTAAGCAGGCTAGGTGGCAAGTCTTCCTAGCCGAGTTCGACTATGAACTAGTGTACAAGCCAGGCAAAGGCAGTGGCGGATGCTTTGAGCAGGAAAGTAGAGTTAGCTTCCATCACAATAGCCCACTTCGACATTTGAGAAACCATCAAAGAAGGCTTGTCACATGATT
>JAOTQJ010017129.1:0-17289 GCA_025642045.1 Solanum sejunctum | reverse complement strand
CGATTTTCTTTTGGCCCTTAGTTAACTAACTAGCATGCTCAGTGTCTTACTTTGTCAATAACAGTATTGAGTACCAATCGTGCCTCACCTCTTTTTTGGGCATGACAAACATGGTATCAGAGTGGGGTACGTCCTAGGGAATCCACAATGTCGTGTCTAGTAGAGCCTTGTTTATGGGTATGTTGTACACTAAACCTATAATCAAGAGCCTATGAGGCATTTAGGGATGGTTACATTTCTTTTACTTAATAGATTGTGCTACAAAGCAAAGTTACAGGAACATATGAATTCTAAATTGTGCTATGTTATTTTAATTCAATAGGTTACCTCTTCTAAGGAGATGGAACAACATGAGATAGGTATGGATTTAAGAGATTGTACCAATTGTTCCTTGCTAGGTCATGTGGATATATTCCCTATTGAGGCACATAGAGAGTCTCTAGTGCCCACAGTACAAATTTCACTAGCACTTGTTGTGGCCCAAAGAGATCTAGTACCACTAGCCCCACCTAAGACTAGGGAGCAGAAGATGAAGGATGTTGTTCGGCTACTAACTAGGATAGTTTCTATTCATGAGATATAACTAGAGTTAAGAGTATACGCCACAAGGGATCAAATAGAAAGCTCAAAGGTACAAGAGTTTCTTCACTTTGCCCCTCCAGTATTTATAGGACCCAGTCCCACTGAGGATTCCCAAGACTTTATGGACCATATGTATGGAGAACAAAGGTTTATGTGTGCCTCAATTACTGAGGCTATTAGTTGGCTTCTTTTCAACTACGTGATGTTAACATCTTGTAGTGCAAGGCATGGGAGAAATATAAAGGGCATGTTGTCGAGGTAGAAGAGTAGGAACATATCTCTGAGGCACTTATACCCAATTATTATTCGTAGAAGCTTCAGGAGGCCCATCTTAACAGGCTTATCAGTTGAGCCAGGGGATATAAGTGCATTTTTAGGTTCAATTCAGTGGCTAGTTATGCACTAGACATTATTCATACCATGAGTGCCAAAGTTAATTATTATGTTGATTTTTTGGGGGAGCATTTGATTGGAGACTGCACGATAGCCTCTTTACAAGATACTGTAGATATTTCCTGTACACAAGATTGTGCTCTGACTATAGAGGACCGTTCTCATTGAATTTGGGTTACCTATAGATACATAGAACTTAATTACAGGGCTCGTATTAAGGGGTATTAAAGGGAACCATAAGTTAATTTTAGTCCCCTATTTCATCGATATCCACCTCTGTTAGTGGGTAGTCTCCCACCACTGATGCAGGGTTAGAGATTTGATCATTGTATTTTGTTAGAACTAAGTCAGAGTTTAGATCAACTTGATAGCCATCGACAAGAGTATTCACACAAATGAGAGAACCTACTCCTCCATATGGACAATGCGGTAGGCTTCATAGTGAACAGTGTAGAAAGAGTCAAAGTACATGTTACCATTATTCGAAGATAGAACATATATATGAGCAACTTACCATTTAGTCAATTGATATTGTGAATGAATTCCTAATAGTATTCCTTGATAATATTCCAGGGATTCACCTCCAAAAGGGATATCAATTTTGCTATAGATTTTCTTCCTAATATGTAGCTTACATCCATTCTTCCCTGCAGAATGGTTCTTATAGAGCTAAGAGAATTGAAGGAAAAGTTGAAGGACTTGGATCATAACGGCTTTATTAGGCCAAGTTCATCTCCGTGGGGTGCTTTAGTACTCTTTGTTTGAAAGAAAGATGGCTTCTTATGAATGTTTATTGATTATAGACAGCTAAATAAAGTCATTATCAAGAATAAGAATGCTCTTCTACGGATTAATGGTTTATTGTAGGGTGGCAAATGCTTTTTGAAGATTGGCTTGAGATTCGGGTACCACCAATTGCAAGTCAGGGATACTGATATTCGAAAGACAACATTTAGGATGAGATATGGAAATTTTGAGTTCCTTGTCATGTCTTGTGGGCTTACAAATACCCTAACAACTTTCATGGAATGATGAATCAAGTCTTTAAACCATTCTTGGATGAAATTGTGAGCATATTTATTGATAACACCTTGATATATTCATGGTCAAGAGCTGAGCATGCAGACCACTTGCGAGATATATTACTGACTTTCTTGGAAAACATGTTATATGCAAAATTCTTTAAATGTTAGTATTGGTTAACTTCTATATCTTTTCTTGGTCATGTTATGGTAAGCAATGGTATTAAGTTTGATGGCTAGAAGACTGAAGTAGTAATGGCCTGGCCGAGAACATTGAATCCTACTGAGGTCCGGAGCATTTTAGGCTTGGCATGATATTATATGAGGTTTTTTGAGGGAATCTCCTCTATCTATGCACCACTAATGAGATTGATGCATAAAATAACTAAGTTTGAGTGGATAGATACGTGTGAGCAGAGTTTTCGAGATATAAAGAAACTATTTACCACCGCACCTATCTTGGCTTTTCTTGATGGAACCAAAAGGTACATTATACATTGTGATGCCTTGAGAATTGGCCTAGGATGTATTCTTATGCATTATGGTAGAGTTATTATATATGGTTTTAGACAATTGTGAAAGAATGATCAAACTATCTTACTGATGATCTTGAGCTCTTAGCAGTTGTTTTTTGCCCTAAGAATTTGGCAACATTATCTATATAGAGTTCATGTTGATGTTTTTATTGACCACCAGAGCCTTCAATATTTATTAAAGAAAAAAGAGTTGAACCTATGACAAAGAAAGTGGCTAGAATTACTAAAAGACTATGATATTGACATTTTATACCATATCGGTAAAACTAATGTCGTTGCTAATACAGTTAGTTGGAATTCCATGGGCGCTCTAAGCCATTTTGAAGCTAATAAGGCCAAAATGACAAAGATCTACCTTAGTTAGCTAGTTTGTCAATACAATTAGTAGATGAAGAGGATGGAAGTGTAATTGTTCAAAATACAACAAAAATCTTCCATTGGTACTAAATAAGAAAAGCAACAACATGAGGATCCTGAACGTATGACATTAAGGAAAAGTGTTCGACAATAGCAACATTCACTATTTAAGCTAACTGAATACATAGTCCTTTGGTACCAGGGGCCTATTATGAGTGCCAAACATTGGGGGCTTCATGCCAAGATTCTTTTTAAGGCCTATTATCCCAGATATTCAACTCACCCTAGGGAAACAAAAAGGGTTTCAAGAATAACGACAAATCTTTTACTGGAATGGCATGAAAAAGATATTGACAAGATGGTGATCCAATGCCCCAATTACTAGAATGTTAAGATAGGATAGCAGAGGCCTGGAGGCCTAGGTATGTATACTGATTTTCCATTATGGAAATAGAATATGATAAATGTGGACTTCATCACTAGTTTGCCTTGTACTCCACACAGGTATGAGTCTATTTAGATAATCAATGATAGGTTGACTAAATCTGCTCATTTCTTGCTAGTATGAATGATATACTTAATGGAGGATTATGCTAAGCTGTACATTCAATAGATTGTTTGCCTTCATGGAGTTCCATTATCTATTATCTCTGATCAAGGGGCTCAGTATATAGCACATTTTTGGAAGTCTTTTCAGAAGGGTCTAGGCACTCAACTGAATTTTATCACCACTTTTCATCCACTAATTGATGAACAAGAAGAGATTACCATTAAGATTATCAAGGATATGCTACGTACCTGTGTACTAGACTTTATGGGAAGCTCAGATGAACATCTACCTCTTACCGAGTTCACTTATAATAAGAATTTCCAAGCTAGTATCGAAATGGCTTCTTATGAAGCACTATTGTGAGAAGGTGTAGGTTGCCGATCGGTTGGTTTGAGGTTAGGGAGGAAATGTTGCTAGGCCCTTATCTAGTTTAGCAAGTAAAGGACACAGTGACACTTATTAGAGATCGATTGCAAATAGCCAAGAGTCAACAAAAGTCTTATATAGATGTTCGATGACAAGAATTATAGTTGATGTAAAAGATTTGATTTCCTTTATAGTACCACCTGTGAATGGTATTATATGATTAGGAAATAAAAGAAAGCTTAGTATGAGCTAGGTCAGACCATATAAGACTATTTAAATTTAGCAAGGTGATATACGAGCTTGATTTGCGATAAGAATTGGGAGCAGTCTATCTAGTATTTTATGTGTCTATGTTGCAGAAGTGTATTGGAGATCATTCACATATTACTTACATTTAGGATACCAAAATTATTGAAGACTTATCTTATGATAAAGTACCAGTGCAGATTTTATATCGATAAGTAAGAAAGCTTTGAAATAGAGAAGTAACACCAACAGAAGTGTTGTGGTGGAACTACAATATTGAGTAAATAACCTGAGAATCCAAAACAACAAAAAATAGAAATCATCAAGAACAACTCCCAGTTATTTACCACTTAAGGTAAGTCGCATTCCAAAATTAGCAGTAATCTTTCTACAGCATCTTAAATTTTAAAGGATTTGGAAGTGCAACTTTCTTATTTAGTCATGGGATAGCTATATGAAGTTTAGAAATTGGAGTTTGGAAGTTCATATATGTCTTATAGGGGTAATATATATATCCCAAAAACAATCATTTTTGTTAGATGGTAATACAATCAAGGAGCTATATTGACATATTCGCGGACGAATGTTCTTAACGGGGGATACTATGAGACCACGTATTTCTCGTCTTCCAGAATATGATAGGGCGGAATGTTATAGAAGACATATAAGGTTTTGGATAGGACCTAATGATAATAAGGCTTACAATAGGTGATAATATCAAGGAACTAAAGTTTTAAGATAAAGGAATACCCCAAGATATACATTCAAGGTTAAAGAAATGGTCCGACTGGCACCTTGCCCTTTTCCGAAGGTTTAAATTAAGCTTCACTAGTTGGATGAGACTAAGAGTGTATAATTTGCTAATAATGTATTTTCAAAGGTTATTTTAATGGAACAAATGTCATACGTTAAGTTTTGGATTCAAGAAAGTTGCAAGATAAAGGTTGGCAAAAGTTATCCTAAGTTTCGTTAAGAAATCCTTCTTAAATTTGAGTCAAATGTATCAGGTCATATCTCCCAAACAATAAGGAGTTAGAAGGTCCATGAACTATCAAATCAAATATATACGAGTCTACTTTGCAACAAAAAAATTACGTATCAACCCAACCTCAAAATAAAATGTTAATGACAATTTTATCATGACTGCCCAAGCAGAAAATTGGATTTTGGGCCGGGTCGGATCAGGCCCACTTCTATGTTATCTAATCAGACGTTTTAAAGCTCAAAACAGATAATTTTCATCCCAAAATAGTTATCAATCTAAAGATGAAGCACCAATAAGGTCCCTAAGCAATTTAGATATGTTCTTCATGTTTTTACCGTTAGAATTTGTCCGCTTGCCTAGAAATGTGTGCCTTATGCATTGCAATTGTTTTCTCTCCTATTATCTAGGTTTAGGGATATTTTTTGGACTAGAAAAAGGGGTCTACTTACTGATTTTTCTTGGTTTTCAGCTGGTCTATTCAGAAAATAGTCTTGGGGCTCTTTTATGGTCATTTCTATGAAGTTTTATGTACATTTCCTTAAGTAAAGGCTATATGGCTAATCTAGTCATTAATGCTCATTCTTGTACTATTTATAGATTTGTGTAAGCTACGTATATATGGTTGTTGTGAAGTTGAGGGCATAAGGAACAACTTTCATGAAGGAACTTATGGCAATTAGGCGATCATTGGAGAGGTATGTTAAGGCAAAACTTTGAGCTTTCTTTTAGCACGAAATCTGGGAAATTCTAAAAGCGTCAAATGCAATATATTTCCATTTTGTTGCTACAATGACCTTTAATGAAAGATATTGGGATTGTAGCTTAGTTATCTTCATAATGTATTAGCTTGGCATTCCTTTGGTTACTAAACTGGACATTCGATATCTATATACAATTTATCAATGTTGGAGTGTTGCTCTTCTTAGTGTTGTGTCACTAAAAGTAAAAGTAGGTTATGAGGGGAACATAGGATTCATAATTAATCCCTTTTTCTCTACTAATACTGCATTTGAAGATTTTACCAAGTAATACGTGATTTTCAATAATCTCCACTATAATGCTCCTATTTAACCTACTAAGGCACTTGATTCTGTATAAGTACTTTCTCTTACTAATTGACATGCAACTAAGTACTATGTAAAGTACCATTATGAATATTTTTAGAGTTAAGGCCTCATTTTAAATGTTGAGTTAAGCTGTCAAATTATTCGAAAGGCATGAAAGATCCTCTAGTCATATATATTTGCTATGATAATGATTATAATACTATGAGAATAAGTATACCAATGAGCCAAGATTGGCTAAATGACAATGATTATGATACTGTGAGAATAAGTGGACCAACAAGCCAAGATTAGCTAAATTTATGTAATGTCCTACTATGTGCATTCATTATTCATAGCACACATAGCACGTTATGCATAGACTTCGAGCTATTATAAGATGTATGGGGCCTATTTTACTAAATGATTATATATATGTATATGGTACAGATGGACACAAGTAGGCAGATATGATGTCAGTTCGCTACTAGAAAGGACCACAATTGCTAGCCTTAGTTGGGTATGATCATGCATTTGCATCTGTATATCTTTATTCACAGCATGCGATTAGTAGAGCATACCATGTATATTTGATCACTCGGAGTCTAACTATTGAACATGAATGTATTCTGAATCTTGATTACAGGTGGTATTTCTAAAAATCCCTTTTTAATACAGCTATCTATGATTTTACTTCCTGCCTTTACATACCAGTACATGTTTATTCGTACCGATGTCCCTTTGCCTAGGGATGCTATATTTTATTTCATGTGTGCAGGTCCAGGTAAGGGCTGTGATTTACCCTTTCACTAAGAGCCCAATTTAGCTGTGAGTTGGTAAGCTCCACCTCTTCCTAGAGCTTTCACAGGATACTTACTTTTTGTTGTACATTGGGTGTAGTCGGGGCCCTATCTTGCAAGTATTAGTGGTTCTCTTAGAGGCTTTTGTGGACATTTTATCTTGGGTTAGTTCTTTGATGACTCTCAATCTTCAGTCATAGAATTAGTATGTATATGTAATGTGTGGGCCTTTACTGTGTTGTAGTCTTGTCAGCTATCTAATACATTATCATTTTGTTTACTTATCTTGATGTACCTGATTTTCTGTTGACCAGGTCATGACCTAAATGGTCCAGGCTTAGTTTTCACAAAGGTTATACTATTTGATTTTCTTTTAGCCCTTTGTTAACTAACTAGCATGCTTAGTGGCTTACTCAGCCAATAACGGTATCGAGTGCCACTCACGTCTCACCTTTTTTGGGGGCATGACAAACATGATATTAGAGCAGGTCGTGTCCTAGGTAGTCAACAATGTTGTGACTAGTAGGGTCTTGTTTACGGGTATGTTGTGCACCATACCTATAATCAGGGGGCTATGAGGTATTTAGGGATGGTTACATTTCATACACTTAATAGATGGTGCTATAGAGCAAAGTTATAGGAACATATGAAATTTAAATCATGCTATTCTGTTTTTATTTAATGGGTTACCTACGCTTAGGAGATGGCACAACATGAGATAGGTATAGATCTGAGAGATTGTACCAATCATTCCTTGCTAAGTTAGGTGGAATATTCCCTGTTGAGGCACATAGATAGTTTCCACTATCCAACGAACAAAATTCACCAGCACTTGTTGCGGCCTAAGGAGATCTAGTACCCCCACCCCCGCCAAAGAATGGAGATCGGAGGATGAAGGAGGTTGTTCGGCTACTAACTAGCATGGTTTGTATTCACGAGATACAACTAGAGTTGAGAGCAAATACCATAAGGGATCAAACAGAAAGCTCAACAGTACAAGAATTTCTTCACTTAGCCCCTCCGAAATTTATAGGACCCAGTCCCACTGAGGATCCGTAAAACTTTAAAGACCATATGTATGGAGAATAAAGGGTAATGTGTGTCTCTATTACTGAGGCTATTAGTTGGCCTCTTTTTAACTATGTGATGTCACTATCTTGTGGTACGAGGCTTATGAGAAATATAAAGGGCATATTGTCACTCTAGAAGAGTAGGAAGATTTCTCTAAGGAACTTATAGTGCATTACTGTCCGCAGAAGGTTCAAAAGGCTTCTCTTGACCGGTTTATCAGTTGAGCCAGGGGGATATAAGTGTAAGAGAGTGCATTCTTGGGTTCAATTTAGTGTTTAGTTATGCACCAGACATTTTGCGTGCCACGAGTGACAAAGTTAATTGTTATGTTGATTGTTTAGGGGAGCATTTGATCAGAGATTGCTAGATAGCCTCTTTATAAGATTGTGTAAATATTTACTATAAACAAAATTCTGCTCAGACTACAGAGGACCTTTCTAGTAGAATTTGAGTTACCTGTAGAGACATAGAACATAATAAGAGGGCTCATAATAGGGGGTATTATAGGGAACCATAGGTTAATTTTAGGCCCCTATTTAATCGATATACGTTAGTGGGTGGTCTCCCACCATAGATACAAGGCTAAAGGTTTGATCAACGCATCTTATTAAAATTAAGGCAGAGTTAAGATCAACTTGATAGCCATCGACAAGAGTATTTGCACAAATGAGACAACCTACTCCTCATGTGCTCAATGCAGAAAGCTTCATAGTGGATAGTGTAGAAAGAGTCCAAGTACATGTTACCATTAATGGAAGACAGGACATATATATTAGCAACTCACCTTTTAGTTAATCGCTATTGTGAATGAATTCCTGATGGCATTCCTTGATAAGATTCTAGGGATTCCCCTCCGAAAGGGATATCAATTTTGCTATAGATTTGCTTCCTGATATGCAGCCTACATCCATTCCTCCCTACACCTAGAGTTAAGATAATTGAAGGAACAACGGAAGGATTTGGCTCATAAAGGCTTTATTAGGCCAAGTGCATATCCATGGGGTGCTTCAGTTCTCTTTGTTCGAAAAAAAGATGGCTTTTGATGAATGTTTATTGACTACAGATAGCTAAATAAAGTCGCTATTAAGAAGAAATATCCTCTTCTGTGGATTGATGGTTTATTATAGAATGACAAATGCTTTTTGAAGATTGGCTTAACATTTAGGTACCACCAGTTGAGAGTCAAGGATGCTGATATTTGAAAGACAGCATTTAGCATGAAGTATGGACATTTTGAGTTCCTTGTCATGTCTTTTGGGATAACAAATGCCCCAGCAGCTTTTATGGACCAGATAAATTGGGTCTTTAAACCATTCTTGGATGAATTTATGATCATATTTATTGATAACACCTTGATATATTCATGGTCAAAAGCTGAGCATGCAGAACACTTGTAAGCTATATTACAGACTCTCTAGGACAATATGTTATAGCAAAATTCTCTAAATATGAGTATTGGTTAACTTTTATAATGTTGAATTGCCATGTTTTTGCAAACGATGGTATCCAGTTCTATGGCTAGAAGATTGAAGTAGTAATGGCCTGATCGAGACCATTGAATCCGATCGAGCTTGGTAGCATTTTAGGCTTGACAGGATACTATAGAAGGTTTTTTGATGGATTTTCCTCTATCTCTGCACCAATAACAAGATTAATACATAAAACAACTAAGTTTTAGTGAACTGATGCCTGTGAGAAGAGTTTTCAAGGAATAAAGAAACGGTTTACCACCATACCTATCTTGGCTTTTCATGATAGAACCAAGGGCTAAGTTATAGATTGTGATGTCACAAGAATTGGCCTAGGATATGTTCTTATGCTGCATAGTAGAGTTACTGCATATGGTTACAGATAGTTTTAAAAGCATAAGCAAAACTATCTTACCCATGATCTTGAGTTTACAGCAGCGATTTTTGCCCGAAGGATTTGGCAACATTATCTATATAGAGTTCATGTTGATGCTTTTTATTGACCACCAGAGCCTTCAATATTTATTAAAGCAAAAAAAGTTGAATCTATGACAAAGGAGGTGGCTAGAATTACTAAAACACTATGATATTAACATTTTATACCATCCTAGTAAAACTAATATTATTGTTGATGCACTCAGCTGGAAGTCCATGGGCACTCTAAGCCATTTTGAAGCTGACAAGGCCAAAATGACAAAAGATCTACCTTAGCTTGCTAGTATGTTGATACAATTGGTAGAGGCAGAGGGTGGAGGTGTAATTGTTAAAAATGCAACAAAAATCTTCCATTGGTACTGAAGTAATAAAATCAATAATGTGTGATCCTGACCGTATGACATTAAGGAAAAGTGTTCCACAATAGCAACATCCTCTATTTAAGCTAGCTTAAAATATAGTCCTTCAGTACTAGGACCTCTTATTGAGTGCCAAACATTAGATTGTTTCGTGTCAAGATTCTTTTTGAGGCCTATTATTCCAGATATTCAATTCACCCTAGGTAAATGAAAAATGGTTTCAAAACCTATGACAAATCTTTTAGTGGAATGGAATGAAAAAGATATTGAGAAGATGGTGGCCAAATGCCCCAGTTACCAGAATCTTAAAATAGGATATCAGAGGCGTAGAGGCCTAGCTAAGTATACTGATTTTCCCTTATGAAAATAGCAAATGATAGATATGGACTGCATCACTAGTTTGCCTCATACTCCACATAGAAATAAGTCTATTTGGGTAATCATTGATGGGTTGACAAAATATGCTCATTTCTTGCAAGTACGAACGACATGTTCAGTGGATGATTATGCTAAGCTTTACTTTCAAGAGATTGTTCGCCTTCATGAAGTTCCATTATCTATTATCTCTGATTGAGGGGACCAGTTTACAATATATTTTTGGAAGTCTTTTCAGAAGGGTCTGGGTACTCAACTAAATCTTAGCACCAATTTTCATCCACCAATTGATGAACAAGTAGCGTGTACCATTCAGATTATCAAGAATGTGTTACATACATATGTGCTATACCTTAAAGGAAGCTCAGATGAATATCTACCTCTTACTGAGTTTGCTTATAATAACAACTTCCAAGCTATTATTCAAATTGCTTCTTATGAAGCAGTATTGGGAGAAGGTGTATATTGCCAATTGGTTGGTTTGAGGTTGGGGAGGCCAAGTGCTAGGCCCTAATCAAGTTCAGCAAGCTATGGACAAAGTAAGACTTATTAGAGACCAATTCCAAATAGCCAAGAGTCGGCAGAAGTCGTATACAGATGTTCGATGAAAAGACTTAGAGTTAATGTAAAAGATTAGATTTCCTTTAAAAGTACCACCTATTAAGGTTATCATATGTTTTGGAAAGAAAGGAAAGCTCAGTCTGACATAGGTCGGACCATGTAAGATTATTTGAAATTAGCATGGTGGTATACAAGCTTGATTTGCCTTCAGAATTGGGAGCAGTCCATCTAGTGTTTTATGTGTCTATGTTGTAGAAGTTTATTGGAGATCATTCACATATTACTCACATTGAGGTACAAAAATTGTTGAAAACTTATCTTATGATAAGGTACCAGTGCCTATTTTTGATCGACAAGTAAGAAAGCTTTGAAATAAAGAAGTAACACCAACGAAAGTGTTGTTGCAGAACAATAATATTAAGGAAATAACCTGGGAAACCAAAACAAAAAAAAAGACATCATGAAGAACAACTCCAAGCTATTTACAACTTAGTGTAACTCATATTCCAAAACTGGCAGTTATCTTTTTAGAGTAACTTAGATTTTAAAGGATTTGGAAGTACAACTTGCATATTTTATCGTAGGATAGCTATACGAAGTTTAGTACTTGGAGTTTTTGGAAGTTGATATATGGTCTTCCAGGGGTAATGGACATATCCCAAGAAATATTTTTATTAGATTGTAATGCAACCATGGAGCTATATTGATACATTCACTGACGAATATTCTTAAGGGGAGGGGGGGAACTGTGAGACCCCAATAGTCTTCCATAATATGATAAGGTGGCATATTGTATGAGACATACATGATTTTAGATAGGACCTAATTATAATAAGGCTTCAAATAGATGGTAATATCAAGGACTTAAAGTTTCAATACAAAGGAATCCCCCATGATACACATTCAAGATTAATGAAATGGCCCAAGTGGCACCTTGCCCTTTTCGAAAGGTATAAATTAAGCTTCACTTGTTGGATGAATATAAGAGTGTATAATGTGCTAAGTATGGATTTACAAAGGTTATTTTAATATTACAAAGGTCATACATTGAGTTTTGGGATCAAGAAAGTTGCAAGATAAAGGTTGGCCAAAGTTATCCTAAGTTTCATTGAGAAATCCTTCTTAAATTTGGGTCAAATATATTAAGTAATATCTCCTAAACTATAAGGAGTTAGAAGGTTCATACCTATCTACTCGAATATCTATGAGTGTAGTTTGCAATGCACAAAATCATATATCAACTCGACCTCAAAATAAAAAGTTATGACCATTTTACTGTGATAGCCTAAACAAAAAATTGGGTCTTGGGCCGAGTTAGGTCAAGCCCAATTCTATGTCGGCTAATTAGACCTGTTAAAGCCCAAAACACAATTTTCATACCAAAACAATAATAAAGCTGAAGATATTAGGTATGTTCTTTGCATTTTTACTGTTAAAATTTGTTCGCGTGCCTATAAATGTGTGTCTTATGCATAACAATTGGTTTCCTCTCCTATTTGCTGTGTTTGGGGCTATTTTTTGGACTATAATAAAATAGTACACTTTTTAGTTATTCTTAATTTGCAACTGGTCTATTTATATTATAGTCATGGTGCTTTTTTACGGTCATTTTTACAAAGTTTTATGTACACTTCCTCGCGTAAAGGCTATATAGCGGATCTGGTCACTAGTGGTCAATTTTGTACTATTTATAAGTGTGTGTAAACTACATATATAAAATTATTGTGAAGTTGAGGATGTAAGGAACAACTTTCATGAAGGAACTTTTGACAATTGGGCGATTGTTGAAGAGGTATGTTAGGGCGAAGCTTTGCCCCTTCTTTTAGCACAAAATTTGGGAAATTTTTTAAACGTCAAATGCAACATTTTTTCATTCTGTTGCTAGAAAGACCTTTAATGAAAGGCATTGAGATTATAGCTGAGTTATCTTCATAATGATATTAGGTTGGCATTCCTTTGGTTACTAAACTGGACATTTGATATCTATATATCAATTTATCGATGTTGGAGAGTTGCTCTTCTTGGAGTGTTGGCACTAAAAGTAAAAGTAGATTATGAAGGGAAAATAGGATTCATAATTAGTACCTTGTTCTCTAGTAAGACCACATTTGAATATTTTAGCAAGTAATAAGCTCAATGAAATGGATTTCCATGTTTCGGTCAGGTGTCGAACTCTTTTATACCTTCTTTGATTTGTTTTATAAGGATGAGATATTTCGTCAACCAATCTAAATTGAAAGAAAAGAATCTAATTGCAACGTTTGTTCATAGTTAATGGGAATAATATAACATTCAGACAGGATGCATTAATATTCAGGGTGCGGACACTATTGCTTTCAAACTCAAATGGGATAATGTTACTCATTAATCCCTTCCCTATGTGATTTCCAATAATCTCCACTATAATGCTCCTATTTAAATTACTAAGGCACTTGATTCTTTATAAGTACTTTCTCTTACTAATTGACATGGAACTAAGTATAAGCATTACCTGAAGTACCTTTATGAACATTTTTAGAGTTAAGGCCTTATTCTAAATGTTGAGTTTAGCTGTCAAACTTATTCGAAAGGCATGAAAGATCCCACTAGTCATGTATATTTGCTACGATAATAATTATAATGCTATGAGAATAAGTGTACTAATGATCCAAGATTTGTTAAATGACAATAATTATGATACTATGAGAATGAGTACACCAACAAGCCAAGATTGACTAAATTTATGCTATGGTTTACTATGTGCATTGAATATTCATATCATAAATGGCACGTTATGTATGGATTTGCAGCTATAATAAGATGTATGGGGCCTATTTGCCCAAATAATTATATATATGTATATGGTACAGATGGCCACAGGATGGAAAATATGATGTTGGTTCGCTACCGAAAAGGATGACCATTGCTAGCATTGGGTTCGGTATGATTATGCATTTGCATCAATATATATGTATTCATGACATGCGATTACTTGAGCATACCATGAATATTTGGTCACTAGGATGCTAAGTTTGAATATGAAAGTAATCTTGTAACACCCCACATCTTACATGTACTAGTTCTATGCAAATGAAACATGATATGGTTTGGTCAAATTAGCACCCATTTTTAAAAGTGCCTAAATCTCATATTAGGGGACGATATGTATGTCTAACGCTTAAGAGGGTCAAGTGTATACAAGTTTTATGTCAAATTGATAAGATCAAGGCCCTAACTAAAGTGAGAGATTGAGGTGCTTGTAGGACTTAGGAAGCGAGCAGGTGAGTCACCTACTTGCTTAGCTTAGATTTGCTAGCTAGACGGAGATAAGGTCCGACATCGAATATGTCCAAGTCTGATTATATATATAGTACATATTAAGGGTGTAACTTAGCATATGTTTTAGAATCATAAAGGAACTATAGTTTCAGCCCAAGAAGGATATAAAAAAATCCCAAAGACATCACAATTTCTTTGATAATTTAGGCCCAAACTAACTAAGAGAAAGAGGAAAAATGGGCAGCAAAGGCCAATCAATTTGGAGCCCCCTAAGGCCCAAGTAAATGGAGAAAAATGGTACATTAATCACTTGATAAAATAAGTCTTATAATATAAAAGTAAGTCAGACAAGTGCTCCTTTAAAAGGGGCTTATAAGCATCTCACTCAAGTTATTTAACTTGAACAAAAAAATCAGATTATTTTTTCAAGTTCTCTCTCAACTCTTTCTTGACTTTTCAAGTAGCCACAAGAGACTTTTAGGGTTCTTGGAGAATCCCTATACCTTTAGGGTAAAGGTCAGTAAGAATACTTATGTGTTTAGTATGATTTTCTTATGTAAAACTAGAGACTAGGTTGGGTATGTTTATTCTGAAATATTTGGATGGCATGTATCCTAAAGATTGTTGTGCAATTTTCTTGTTGATAAGAGACTTTTCTCTTCTTAGTTGGCTGGATTATGAATTAAAGTTTATGTTTTAAAAAATTTTTAGGTTTTTAGTGATATTACAAGGACATTGCACCATTGTTACAATCCGCAAAAATGAGTTGTTGTGCGGTATCATAATTGTGCTCTTAATAAAAACTTATGGGCTGATAATCGAAGATTGTTATTTCACATTCTCCATATACTTTAGAAATATTTTTGCACTATTTCAGTACTATTATTATGTGTATACATGGTGGGGATTGTTTGGTTAAAGTTGGAGCAGATTTGGGATTGTTGATATTGAAATATTGCGAGAAGACGTAATGTTATGCTGCCTACTCGTGTGTTGTATAGAATTGTTATGTGTTGTGCTTGTAGGCTATTGTAAGACTGTTATAGCACTAAACAGGATGCACATGATATGTATACAAAATGTGTATTAGAATATATGATTAGAGGTGGAAAGGTTTAAAGAATACTCTCTAATTTATAATTATACGCTTGCTGCCCGTGTGTTATTATTTTATGAGATTGGGCTGCCAAGATGTATCTATTGGCTATTAATGCTAGGTTTATCACCTACTCTATGATAGATAAATATTTGGAGGAAGATAAGGTTATCTTGAGGTAATATAGAGGTTGTACGTCGAGGTATGTAAGGCTACTTGATTTCATATCATTTGGCAAGAAACATAAATCCCTCCTTGGCACATAAAGGTATTTACCAACTCCGACACAACTATTCACCATGTATCCACTCTTTCACTTGTTCATATGCTCCCATATATAGTCATCTTCAAATTTTCATGCATACGTGGATACCAAGTTACATAGGCTTTTGTTGTTAAATAAAGTTCACGAGTTGTCTCATCTCATAAGCATTTTATTATTTGTGTAACGTACTCTTCTCATTGTCATATTGTCTTGTATGATTATCTACATATTACATGCTACATCCACAATCCTATAGCTCCAATATTATTACCACCAAAAAAATTATCTCAAAGGTTATTCAAAAGTAAATTATATTGCTTATTGATAGATGGTAACCCGAGGGATGGAAGAATCACCTAGCCAGGGTCGATCCTATCATGGGGGATAGCCCAAGGGGTAAAAGGAAAAGCCTATCCAAGGTCGATTCTGATATAAATTTAACACTGATCAGCAGGTCATTTGTATTACATGTTGTGCACAAATTACACAGTAAAGTAAAGTAAAAAAAAGAACATAAATTGCATGATCCTATAGTATAACTAAAGGTGGTGTCTTATCCTACAACAGTGCATAGTTTTATTTGAGTTATTACTTCATATATAGTATTTTCTATCTGACATGTTCAGTACATTATCTCATACTGATATCCCTTACTGGGGACCTGCATTTCATGTTGCAAGTACAAGTGCTAGTAGCTCTCCCTAGTAGGAGTACTGGATATCCAACTGCTGTTACCCAGCTTCAGATTGCTTCGGAGCTTTTTGTGTCTAGAGCTTATATGTTTTTATTATATAGTTAATCAAGGTAGGGCCTATCCCGACCCTTATCAGATACTTTTCCTTATCTAGAGGTTTTGTAGACTATGTAAATTAAAATATGATCAAGTCACATACATCAGACAATATGTCCCGAATGGCCTAGTCATATCTATTTCCTTTTAGCTTAGTATTACTATTTACTTTCTTAAAAGCATGTTGAATGTAGAAACCCCTTATAATATTTATAGAAAGCGCATGGATACAGGTTGGTTCTCTTGAGCCTCATTGGCAACGGGTGCCAGTCCTCCTTAATGGGACTTTGGGCGTGATACATCTTAATCTTGCTTACAGGTGGTATTTCGAAAAATCCCTTTTTACTACAGCTATCTATGATTTTACTTCCTGCCTTACATATCAGTACATGTTTATTTGTACTCATGTCCTTTTTCTTAGGTACGTTGTATTTTATTTTGTTCGTGCAGGTATAGGTAAGGATTGTGATTTACCCCTCCACTAGGAGCCAAATTTAGCTGTGATTTAGTAAGTTCCGCCTCTTCCAGGAGCTTTCACAGATGCTTACTTTTTGTACAATTGGGTATTGTCACGACCCAACCCAGGGGCCGTGATTGGTGCCGATAGGGCACCCAGACATATACTATACCGAATCTCCATTCACGATAGCTAAGGAATTTCATGAAATTTCGACAGAGTTTCCTCTATTTTTCTAACTAGCCTCACCTGCAAACAGCGAACCCAACAGTA
>JAOTQJ010017099.1:0-17296 GCA_025642045.1 Solanum sejunctum | reverse complement strand
GACGTTTTTCTGTTAGTTTTAAAAAAAATTCTTAAAGAATTAACAAACAACTTTTTTTAAAAAAATATTTTTTAGAGTTTCTTTATAATTTTTTTAAAAAATAATCAAGAAAAGTGTGTTAGTTTTTTTTAACTAATTAAATAATTTAAATAATATATAATATTTTTATTTTTTTTCACAATCAAGCTTTGTGAATTTAACTCAAATACTAGTTTGCATCTTTTGTATCATAAAGCTTTGTGAGTTAAATCCACAAAAGCTTGAATACGAGAAAATAAAATATATGATGTTATTTAATTTAATTGATTATTTAAACAAGAAAACCGACATACTTTCCTTGATTATTTTTTAAAAAAGAAATATAAAAAAAACTCTAAAAAAAATTATTTTTCATATCTCTCAAAATTCGTTTGTGAAAAATTCGACTTCATATTCATGATCAAGGGGCAAAATTGAGTGGAAAATGGGTCTAACCTCGATTTTAGAGCAACCGTATCAAAATTTTATTTTTCCAAAAATTCCTCATCCAGTGTTGATCCGCACCCCTGGCTGCATCGCGGACTAGTGTTAAATGTTGCCAGTTATCTCTTGTTCGGTCTAAGGCCTTTGGGTTTTGAACCTAAGCCTTCCAATGCGTAAAAAACATCTATACTTAGTCATTTTTCAACTCTATATCATTCAAGACATTCCCCAAAACTCTCTCTAACACTTAGACAAATATTTCACCCAAATTCTAGCATTCTAAACTCATTTCGGATCTAAGGATTTCATTCAAGCTTCAAGTTCTCATTCCAATCTTCATCAAGGGAATCTCCAAAGTTGAGGTATGTGGGTTTCAACCATTGGGCCCTTTCACCCGTGGTGGCCAACCTTCCTTTTTATACAAATTAGATGTTTTCAAGTCGATTTACTTATCGGTATTCTTATTATGAATTTGATTATAAACTATGTTGGAGTTTTAATGAAATGTGGACTGTTTAAGCATGTTTTGAACCATGAATCTATGTTCTATGATGAGATTTGATAAAGGGTTTTAATGTAGATTGCATAAGGGTGTTACCAAGTGTTGGTGGGTTGATTTACATTAAGTTTTCTTATATGATTTCACTCTTAAATTACATAATTTTTTTAACTAGCATTATACACCAGCCAAGTGTTTGATAAAATGTCCAATTTTGGGTTCTTGAGCTATTGATGATATATTGCATGACCTATGAGTCAAGTGACTTTATGATGATGAAAGTAATATATATATGTATTGATTTCATGAAAAGTATCTATCGTATTACAAGTTGACCACACCTTGTTGAGGGGGGGGGGGGGGTGCTATCCTGAATCACTATGGATGGCACGGTGTGACTACTATCAACCAATTGAGGGGTTAATACCTGAATCACCATGGATGGCAGGGTGTGACTACCATCAACCAATTGAGGGATTGATACCTCAATCACTATGGATGGTAGGGTGTGACAACCAAAAACTAATTGAGGGGTTGATACCTCAATCGCCTCTCTAAGGGGGTGATAGGCCTTGGATTCCATAATGACGGTCTCTTACTGCACATGTAATATGTTTTATATAAGCATGTTTCATTTCAAGCATTGATCATGCATGCCATGTTGCTAATATACCATCTCTTACTTATGTATATGCATTTTGTTAATGTTGCCTATCTCTCGTTGCACTGCATCCTATATACTTAGTACATTCAAAGGTACTAATGCATATCTATGTCTACATAATGTTACCATATAGGAATCAGAGCTCTACTTGATCACCCTCCTCCTTCACAAGGCTAGTACTATCTCTTGAAGCAAGCTTGGTGAGTCCCCAACTCTGAGGACAATAGCTATTGATACTATGTTATGTAAAGACTCTTTTCTTTGTTTAGATGCTTATGACTATGAGGGAGAGCCAGGAAAGTTGTATTGGCTCCTACCCAATCTATGCTAGAGGTATTGTTGGACAAACTATGTAATTATGCTTTGACTTTTGACTCTTTTTTAATGATTTATGCTATTAAAGACTTCCCTTAGTCCCTTTATCCTTATTTTTATTCTCTTAATGTTATTTAATTGCTTTCGCGATCAAGGATTTGTAAATGATATGCTAAGAGGCTTGTTTGGGGTCCCTTTGGTCCCCTATTCGTCATGTCATGTCTAGGCCCTATGCTTGGGCCATGACAAACTTGGTATCAGAATACTAGGTTGTTAATGATCTTTGGCATCCAACACACTGCGTCGATTAAAGTCTTATTCATGGTTGTGAAGTGTACCACAACTATGAGTAAGAAGCTATGAGATATTTTAGGAAGTGTTTCCCTTCTTCTTGATCCATGTCGTGATACAAGAGTTAAGGTAAGGCTTTCCCCTAATGAATGTTCTTTGCTATCCTAGATCATTCCTATCACAAGAGGAAAAAGAGCTCATACACCAAAGAAGGACCAACTCATGAAAAGTTTCAGGATGTTATCGCCATGCTAGCATAAACTATGAATAATCAAATCAACCAAGGGGCCCAAGCCCCTCATGCTCCTACTCTGGCATCGAGGGTAAAGGATTTCATGAGGATGATCCCACCAGAGTTCCATATGAGCGCCCACAAGAATTTATTGATGAGGTGTAAAAAGTGTTGTCTATTATGGGTGTGAAGTTGGAGGAGAAGGCAGAGTTGGCGGCTTACCAATTCAAGGGGGAAGCTCAAATTTGGTTTATTCAATAGAAAGAGGAGAAGGGGAACAACAATGTGATTCTTTAGGAGGAGTTTAAGATGGCATTTCTGAACCGGTTCTTCCCTCTTGAGCTAAGGGAGGCCAAAATGATGGAGTTCATGAATTTAAAGCAAGGGTCTATGAGTGTGAGGGAGTATGCCATCAAGTTCAACCAACTCTCCAAATATGTTCTAGAATTGATTCCAGACGCGAGGTCTAGAATAAACAAGTTTGTGATAGGTGTGTCCGACTTGGTAAATAAAGAATGTTATGATGTTGATTAGTGATATGTACTTTTCCTACCTCATGAGTTATGCCGAACTATTGGAGGGGGAAAAGTTGAGAAAGAGAAGGGTAATGAGGCCAAGAAGGACCGTTTTGAAGAAAGGTTCCAAGGTCCTAGGGGTGGCCGATTTCATCAAGGCCAAGGGTCTTCAAATGCTTCTAATAAAAGGTTTTCTAATGAAAACCCAAGGGTCCAAGATGGTGTTGGTGTGGTGCCTAATGCTATGTGCCCAGGATGTTGTAGAGACTATAACAACCCATGCTTAAGGGATACTGCATGTTATAGTTGTGGAGAAGTAGGTCACAAGAATATTGATTGTCCTCATGATCAAAACAAGGGCAGAGATGGTCGTCCACGAGGCTGGAGTGCAAATGTGGTTCCTTTGGGAAGGGAAGGTCAACAAGGTGGTGCCCTAAGTCATAATCAATTCTATGCTCTTTAAGTGAGGCAAGGGCTATATGAGGTGCCTGATGTCGTCATCGGTATGTTAAAAGTCTTTGACATTGATATGTATGCATTGATAGATTCGGGTGCCACTCTTTTTTTTGTTACTCCTTTTATTGCCAAAAAGTTTCATGTTGAACCCAAATTGTTGTGTGAGCCGTAGGAGGTGTCTACTCCCGTTGGTGCATCCATTATTGCTAGAAGGGTCTATAGAAATTGTCCCATTTTCATTTTGAATAAAATGTTACCTTCTGATTTTATTGAGTTGGATATGGTGGATTTTGGTGTCATTCTTGGGATGGATTGGTTGCATGTATATTATGCCTCTATTGATTGTAGAACCCGTAGGGTCAAATTTGAATTCCCAAATGAACCCTTCCTTGAGTAGAGAGTCATAATGTGGTGGTCAAAGTAGGTTTATTTCTTGCATTAGAGCCCAAAAGTTGATTTCTAAGGGGTGTCTCTATCATCTTGTGAGGGTTAAGGATGTTGAGTCCAAAGTCCTCCCCATAGAGTCAGTTCCGGTGGTTAATGAGTTCCTTGATGTCTTTCCTAATGAGCTTCCTAGTGTTCCTCCCAAAGTGAAATAGATTTTGGCATAGACCTCATTTCCGATACTCAACCCATTTCTATTCCCCCTTACCATATGGCCCCGGTGGAGTTAAAGGAGTTGAAGGAGCAATTGAGCATTTTATTAGAGAAGGGTTTTATTAGGCCTAGAGATAGC
Source organism: Solanum sejunctum (assembly GCA_025642045.1). Classification (NCBI taxonomy): domain Eukaryota; kingdom Viridiplantae; phylum Streptophyta; class Magnoliopsida; order Solanales; family Solanaceae; genus Solanum; species Solanum sejunctum. The sequence goes on along the minus strand of JAOTQJ010017099.1, from coordinate 13,126 downwards.
TTGGGGGTGCATCGGTGTTGTTTGTGAATAAGAAGGATGGTTCTCTTAGAATGTGCATTGATTACCGACAACTTAATAGAGTCACCATCAAGAATAAGTATCCTCACCAATGATTGATGATCCATTTGACCAACTTCAAGGGGATAGTCACTTCTCTAATATTGATCTTCAGTCCGTATATTACTAAGTGAAGGTACGGGAGTGTGACATTCCCAAGATGACCTTCCAGCTAGGTATGGGCACTATGAATTCATCGTTATGTCTTTTGGGTTGACCAATGCACTGGCTATCTTCGTGGATCTTATGAATAGGGAATTCAAACCTTACCTTAATTTGTTTGTTGTAGTATTTATTGATTATATCTTGATTTATTCCCATAGTGAGGAGGTGCATGTGAGTTATTTGAGGGTGGTGCTACAAAAATTGAGGGAAGAGAAGTTGTATGCTAAATATGAGAAATGTGAGTTTTGGTTAAAAGAAGTTGCCTTTGTCACGGCCAAAGTCTCGTTAGGGCGGACTGGCACCCGTTGCAGATAAGGATCGGGTGAACCAACCTATATCCATGCGCTTTCTATACATATTATAAAAGATTTCTATATTTGACATGCCTTTAAGAAAATAAACAATGATAACAAGCTAAAAGGAAATGCATATGGCTAGGCCGTTGGGGCCATGCTGTCTAAAGTATGAGACATGACCATACTTTGATTTACATAGTCTACAAAGCCTCTGGGTAAGGAAAAGTATCTGATAAGGATCGGGACAGGCCCCACCTCGGCTAACTATATAACACAAAAATATATGCTCTAAACACATAAAACTCCGAAGTAACCTCGACCTTAGTAATAACAGCTGGATATCCTATACTCCTATTGGGGATATCTACTGTCACCTATACCTGCAGCATGAAATGCAGGTCCCCCATAAGGGACATCAGTATGAGATAATGTACTGAATATGTAATGCAGGAAATACTGTATATAAAGTAATAACTCAAATGAAACTATGTACTGGGTTAAGGTTAAGAGACCACCCTTAATCACACTGTAGGATCATGTACTTTATGTTCTTTTTATTACTTTACCTTTACTATATAATTTGTGCACAATAAGTAATACAAATGACCAGCTGATCAGTGGTAAATTTATATTGGGATAAGCCCTGGCTAGGTTTTTTCGTTCACCCCTTGGGCTACCCCCGTGATAGGATAGACCTTGGCTAGGTGATTCTTCCACCCCTCGGGTTACCGTCCATCAATAAGCAATATACTTTATCTTTCAATTACTTTTGAGATGCTTCTTCCGGTAGCAATAATATTGGAACTGGAGGACTGTAGATACAATATATGATATGTAAATAATCACAAAGATAACACTATAATGAAAGGAGTAGGCTACACAAATAATGAAATGCATAGGAGGTAGAACAATACATGAAATTTATTTAGTAGAACGAACTCGTGTATCTTGGTATCGAAATATGTATGCAGGTTTGCAAGTGACTATGTATGGAAGTATATGAACATGTGAAACAGTGGAGACATGGCTGTTTGTTATGTCGAAGTAGATAAGATCCTCTATGTAGCAAGGAAGAATCTAGGTTTCATGCCAAGTAATACGAAATCGAGTAGCCTTACATACCTCACTGTACAACCTCGCTATTACCTCGAAATAACCTTTATTTCCTCAAAATATTGATCTACAACATGGTAAGTGATAAAACTAGTATTAACAGCTAATAGATACATCTTGACAGCCCAATCTCATGAAAAAATAACATATGGTTAGCAAGTGGATAATTATTAACCCGAGTGTATGCTTTTAACCTTTCTTTGCCTAATCATATTTTCTAATATACCTTCTAATTTACATATCATGTGCAGCCTGTTTTAGTGCCATAACATTTCTAAAACAGCCCACAAGGCACAACACATAACAATTCTACACAACATATAATTAGACGGCATAACGTTACATCCCTTCGCTACATTTTGACGTCGACAATTCCAAACCTGTTCCAACTTTAAGAAAACAATCCCCACCATATATGCATATAAAACAAGTCCTAAAATAGTTCAAAAATACTCCTCAAAAGAGGTAGAGGACGTGAGACCATAGTCCTCAATCCGTCAGCCCACAAGTTCTTATTACGAGCACAATTACGATATCACACAAGAACTCACTTTCACGGATTGTAAAAATGGTGCAGTAGCCTTTATACATCATTATAGAACCAATACTCATTAAGAGCATTAGCATCCCTTTATAATCAATCCAACCAAAGGAGAAAAGCTTCCAAATAAACAAGAAAAATGTACAACAATGTTTGGAACACATGCTGTCCAACAATTTTAGCAAGCATAACTAGCATATATTTCTTGTTTGTCATGGGATAAGTATAACAAATACATGGATATTTCCACTTACCTTAGCCTTCAAGGTTCAGGTTTCCTTCAAGAACCCTAGAGGGTTGTATTGGCTGCCTTATGAAGTGAAGTAAAGAGAGAAAAGGAGTCGTTAGGAAATCTGAAAAATTGTTTCAATTGAAATGACTTAAGAGGCTGTTTTGAGCCTTTTTTATAGGATATCTTTGGCCGACTTTATCTTGCACTTTTGAGCACATATTAGTACATATTAAAAAGTTAGTGATGCAGCAGCTTGACCCTCACACTTGGGCCTAAATGGGTCTCAAAGTTGATGGGACTTGGATGCCCATTTTTCCTAATTCCTTTTTATTTAGTTTGGGCCCAATTAGTCAAGTGGGTTGTGATGTACTTGGGCTCTTTTATTATTCATCTTGGGCTATAAGTATTTTCTATTTACGATGGTAAAATATGGGCTAAATTTACACCCTTAACACGGACTTTATTCATAATCGAAATTGAACAAATTTGATATTGGGCCTCGTCTCTATTTAGCTAGCAAATTTAAGCTAAGCAAGTAGGTGACTCACCTGCTAGATTATTAAGTCCTATAAGTACCTCAATTCTCTCACTTTATTTAGGGTTGTGATCTCCTGAATTTGACATAAAACGTATTTACACTCGATCCTCTGCAGCGTTAGACATACATATCGCCCTCTAATTTGAGATTCAAGCACTTTTAAAAATTTACGCTAATTTGACCAAACCATATCATGTTTCATTTGCATAGTACTAGTAATGTAAGATGTGGGGTGTTACAACCTTTCTACATAATGTTGTGTTGGAGGATGGTATTAAGGTGGATCCTAAAAAGACTGAATTGATTAGAAATTAGCCTACACCTTTGACTCCACTGGATATTAGAAGTTTCTTGGGCTTAGCGGGTTACTACCAGAGGTTTGTGAGTGGGTTCTCTTCTATTGCTTCTCGTATGACTAAGTTGACTCAAAAAGAAGGCTAAATTTATGTAGACCATTGAGTATGAAAAGAGTTCTTAAACGTTGAAAGATAAGCTTGTCTCTGCTCCTATCTTGTCTATACTAGAAGGGTTGGAAGGATTTGTTGTATATTATGATACCTCAAGAATTGGTTTTGTTTGTGTATTGATCCAAAATGGTAAGGTTATAGCTTATGCCTCTAGGCAACTTAAGGTGCATGAAAAGAATTATCCGACCCATGATCTTAAGTTAGCTGCGGTGGTATTTACTTTAAAAATTTTGCATCATTATTTGTATGGAGTGCATATTGATATGTTCACTGATAATAAGAGTTTTTAATATGCATTCGCCCAAAAAGATCTCAACTTGAGACAACGAAGATGGTTAGATCTTCTTAAGGATTATGATATGAATGTACATTACCACACCGGTAAGGCAAATATTATGGCCGATGCTTTGTGTAGGGTGTCTATAGGTTGCCTAGCTCATGTTGATAATAGTAGAAAAGAGGTGGCTAGAGAGGTTCATCGGTTGGCTAGATTGAGAGTTAGGTTGGAGGAGGTTAATAATGGTGGGGTTGTGCTTGTTGATGCTTCCAAATCTTCATTGATTGAGGAGGTGAAGACAAAGCAAGATCTTAACCCCGCCTTGTTAGAGTTAAAGCCCTTGGTAAGAGATGGCACGATGGAGGTTTTCTCCCAAGGGGGAGACGATGCCTTTAGGTACCAAGATAGGTTGTATGTTCCTAATGTTCATGAATTGACAGAGATGATTCTTGATGAAGCTCATAGCTCTTCCTACTCTATCCACCCCTATTCTACAAAAATGTATAGAGATTTGAGGGAAGTGTTTTGGTGGGGTAGTATGAAGAGGGATTTTGCTAAGTTTGTATCTAGTTGCCATAATTTCCAACAAGTCAAAGCCGAACATCAAAGGTCGGGTGGCCTAGCCCAAGATATAGAGATTCCTACTTGGAAGTGGGAGAAACTTAAGATGGACTTTATGGATGGATTGCCTAAAACTAGGAAGCATTTTAACTCCATTTGGGTTGTGGTTTATAGGATGACAAAATTGGCTCATTTTCTACCGGTCAAGACTACTTATGGTGCCGAAGATTTTGCTAAGTTATACATTCATGAATTGGTTAGATTGCATGGGGTGCCCTTGTCTATCATATTAGATTGTGGTGATCAATTCACTCCTTACTTTTTGAGATCCCTCCAAAGAGGTCTTGGTACCAAGGTAAAGCTTAGTACAACCTTTCACCTTCAAACGGTAGGCAAAGCCGAAATGACTATCCAAACTCTTGAGGATATGCTTAAAGCTTGTGTATTGGAGTTTAAGGGTAGTTGGATGATTACCTTCCACTCATTGAGTTTGCTTACAACAATAGCTATCATTCTAGCATTGGTATGACTCCTTTTGAGGCTCTCTGTGGTGGACGTTGTAGGTGCCTGGTTGGATGGTTTAAAGTGGGGAAAATGGCTTTGTTGGGTCTAGATCTGGATATGGAGGCCATAGAGAAGGTAATGCTGATAAGAGAAATATTGAAAATAGCCTAAAGTGATCAAAAGTAATATTCTGATATAAGGAAAAGGAATCTTGAATTTAAGTTTGGTGATTGGGTCTATTCGAAGGTCTCACCCATGAAAGGTGTGGTTTATTTTTGTAAGAAAGGTAAATTGAGTCCAAGATTTGTTGGACCTTATAAAGTATTAAGGAGAACTAGTAAGGTTGTCTATGAGTTGGAGTTGCCCAATGATATGAGTATGGTTCATCCGGTCTTTCATGTGTATATGTTGAGGAAGTGTGTGGGTGACCCAAGTGCCATTGTGCCTCTTGACATTGTAGGTGTTGTTGAAGATAATTTGACTTATAAAGAAGTTTCAGTATATATCTTGGAAATACAAGTAAAGAAGTTGAGGAACAATGATGTTACTTCCATCAAATTCCTTTAGAGAAACCAAAAAGTTGAGAGTGCTATAGGGGAAGCCGAGGCAGACATACAAAAGTTATATCCCTATATCTTCCATTCTACTCAAGCCTAAAGTATAAATTTAAGTCGCCTATGTTATTTCAAGTCTTATATATCAGTCCTTATGTCATTTGCAAGCATTCATGTTTGTGTCGACAAGTTCATAATCATTTTGACACTTATGTTGAGATTTTTAAATGGTGTTTAAGTGCATTCTTGTATTCGTGTGTTGGGATAAACTCATCTTGATTATTTCTCTCATATACATTTCTTTGACATTCAGAGACAAATGTTTCCAAGAGGGGAGATATTGAAACTCCCCAAAAAGTGCCTGAAAATGTGTCTTGGAAATGCCCATATTCGTAATTTTTATATATCTCAAAATACGTGCGTGCTATCAAAAAGACAACTTCATATTCATGATCAAGGGGTAAAATTGAGTGGGAAATGGATCTAACCCCAATTTTAGAGCAAGTGTATCAAAATTTCATTTTTTGGAAAATTCCTTATTTAGTGTTGACCCGCGCCCCTGGCACAATGCGGCCAGGGGACAGACCAGTGTTAAATATTTCTAGTTATTTTTTGTTCAGTGCAAGGCCTCTGGGTCTTACTCCTAAGCCTTTTCATGCCTACAAAACTGCTATACTTAGTCATTTTTTAACCCCATATCATTCAAGACATTCCCCAAAACTCTTTCTAACACTTAGACAAGTATTTCACCCAAATTCTAGAATTCCAAACTCATTCTCGATCTAAAGATTTTATTAAAGCTTCAAGTTCTCATTTTAATCTTCATCAAAGGAATCTCCAAAGTTGAGGTATGTGAGTTTCAACCATTGGACCCTTTCACCAATGGTGCTCAACCTTCCTTTTTATACAAACTACATGTTTTCAAGTCGATTTACTTATGTGTATTCTTGCTATGAATTTGGTTATAAACTATATTGGGGTTTTAATGAAATGTAGACTGTTTAAGCATGTTTTGAGCTATGAATCTATGTTCTATGATGATATTTGATGAAGGATTTTAATGTATCTTGCATAAGGTTGTTTCCAAGTGTTGGTGGGTTGATTTACATTAAGTTTTCTCGTGTGATTTCACTCTTGAATTGCATAATTTTTAACTAGCACTATACATCCTTCAAGTGTTTGATAAAATGTCTAGTTTAGAGTTCTTGAGCTACTGATGATCAGTTGCATGGCCTATGAGCCAATTAACTTTATGGTGATCAAAGTAGTGTATATATGTGTCGATTTTACGAAAAGTATCTATAGTATTGCAAGTTGACCACACCTTGTTGGGGGGGGGGTCGCTATGCCTTAATCACCATGGATGGCAGGGTGTGACTACCATCAATCAATTGAGGGGTTTATACCTCAATCACCATGAATGTTAGGGTGTGACAACCATCAACCAATTAAGGGGTTGATACCTCAATCGCCTCTCCAAGGGGGTGGTAGGCCTTGGATTCTATAATGACGGTCTGTTACTACAAATGTAATGTGTTCTACATAAGCATATTTTACTTTAAGAATTGATCATGCATGTCATATTGCTAATATACCATCCCTTGCTTATGTATATACATTTTGGTTATGTTTCCTATCTCTCATTGCATTGCATCCTACATATTTAGTATATTCAAACATACGAATTCATACTTTATGCCCATATGATGTTACCATGTAGGAACTGGTGCTCCACTTGATCCTCCTCCTCCTCCACGTGGATAGTACTATCTCTTGAAGCAAGCTTGGTGAGTCCTCAACTCTGAGGAAAATAGTATCATGACCCATTCCCAAGGGTCTAGACGTGACACTGTGCAAGTGGAACCCAAAGGGACCCCAAGCAAGCCTTCTAGAATATCATTACACATCCTTGGTCGCGGAAGCAATAAAATAAGTATCAAGAGATAATAAAGTGGGAAGCCAGGGCTAAGGGAAACACTTTCATATCATAGACATAAAGAAAAATAGAGTCAAGACTCTTAGCATAGATACATAACATGTCCAACAAATACCACTAATACATAGATAAGAGTGGATGCCAAAACAAAGCAACCAGACTCACCCTCATAGTCAAAATAGAACATAAGGATTAATGCCTCAATACATAATAAGAGCAACATAGACTAAAGTCCCCGAAATGGAGGTCTCACCAATAAGCTTGAGTAGTACCGATCTAGCCACGTGGAGGAGGAGGATGATAAACTTGGGCACCAGTTCCTACATGTTGATATCATGTAGGCCAGAGTATGCATTAGTATGTTTGAATGTACTAAATATGTAGGATGCAATGCAATAAGAGATAGGCACCTTAATAAAAAATGCATAACAATTGGCAATAGGCATAATATGACAATATGACATGTATGATCAATGTATAAGTCAAACATGCTTAAGTAACTCATGCTCACATAGGATATCATATGTGTAGAATAGACCAAGCTAGATTTCCAAAGTACAAACCCCTTGGTTGGTTGATGATGGATTCACCCTATCACCATGGTGTTGTGGTATAAATCCTTCACATGGTTGATGATAATTTCACCTTATCACCCTGGTGGAGAAGTACAAACCCCTCACTTGGTTGATGAGTATAAACCTGTCACGCCCAAAATCCCATTAAGGTGGACTGGCACCCATTGCTGATAAGGCCCAGAGAACCAACCTGTATCTATGCAATTTCTATACATATTATAAGGGATTTCTACATTCAACATGCCTTTAAGAAAGTAAACAGTAATAACAAGCCAAAAGAAAATGCATATGGCTAGGCCGTTAGGGCCATAGTGTCAAAGATACAAGATATGACCACACTTTAATTTATATACTCTACAAAGCCTCTAGATAAGGAAAAATATCTGATAAGAGTCGGGACAGGCCCTGCCTTGACTAACTATACAATACAAAAATAGATATAAGCTCTAGACACACAAAGCTCAGAAGTAACCTGGTGCTTGGTAACAACAGTCAGATATCCTGTACTTCTACTGTAAAAAGGTACTAGCACATGTACCTGCAGCATGAAGTGTAGGTCCTCCATAAGGGACGTCAGTACAAGATAATGTACTAAATATGTATGGCAAAAAATACTGTATATAAAGCAACAACTTAAATGAAACTACGAACTGGTGTAGAATAAGAGACCACCCTTAGCTATATGGGATCATGTACTTTATGTGTTTTTTATTACTTTACCTTTACTATATAATCTGTGCATAGCAAGTAATACAAATGACCAGCTGATCAGTGGTAAATCTATATCGGGATCGACCCTGGCTAGGTTTTTTCTCTAACCCCTCGGGCTACCCGCCATGATAGGATTGACCCTGGCTAGGTGATTCTTCCACCCCTTGGGTTACCATCCATCAATAAGCAATATACTTTACTTTATCTTTTAATTACTTTTGAGATGATTCTTTCAGTGGTCATAATATTGGAGCTGTAGGACTATAGAAACAACATATGACATCAAAATAATCACAAAAGACAACACCATAATGAAAGGAGTAGGTTACACAAATAATGAAATGCATAGGAAGTAGAACAACACATGAACTTTATTTAGTAGAACAAACTCATGTATCTTGGTATCCAAATATGTACTCAGATTTGAAAGTGACTATGTATGGGAGCATATGAACATATGAAAGAGTTGAGACACTGTTAATAGTTGTGTCGGAGTTGGTAAGTGCATTTATGTGCGAAGGAGGGATCTATATTTCATGCCAAATAATATGAAATCAAGTAACCTTACATACCTCATTGGACGACCTCCATATTACCTCCATATAACCTTCCCTTCCTCCAAATATGTATCTACAATATAGTAGGTGATAAAACTAGCATTAGCAGCCAATAGATACATCTTGGCAGCCCAATCTCATAAAAAAACAACATATGGGCAGCAAGCATATAATTGTAAACCCGAGTGTATTCTTTTAGCCTTTCCGCCTCTAATCGTATGTTCTAGTACACATTCTTATATACAGCTCATGTGCAGCCTATTTTAGTACCATAACAGTCTTATAACAGCCCATAAAGCACAATACGTAACAATTCTATGTAACATACAATTAGGCGGTATAATATTACATCCCTTCGTTACATTTTGATGTCGACAATTCCAAATTTGTTCCAACTTTAACCAAACTGTTCCTACCCTATATACACATAAAACCAGTCTAAACTAGTTCAAAAAATCGGTGGAAGATGTGAGAACATAGTGCTAAATCAATCAGCCCACAAGTTCCTATTGCGAGCACAATTACGATATCACATAGGAACTCACTTTTGCGGATTGTAAAAATGGTACAAAAGCATTTATACATCATTATAGAACCAATGCTCATTGATAACAATAGCCTTCCTTCATAATCGATCCAACCAAAAAGAAAAAAGCTTTCAAATAAACAAGAAAAATATACAACAACTTTTGGAACACATTCTGTCCAATAATTTTAGCAAGAATAACAAGCATATATTTCTTATTTGTCATGGGATAAGTATAATAAATACATGGATATTTACACTTACCTTAGCCTTCAAGATTCAGTTCTCCTTCAAGAACCCAAGAGGGTTGTATTGTCTGCCTTGTGAAGTGAAGTAAAGAGAAAAAGAAGAGTCTTTAGAAAGCTGAAAATTTGTTCCAAAGTGAAATAATTTAAGGGGCTATTTTTGAGCCCTTTTTAAAGGATCTCTTTAGCTGAATTTCTCTTGGGTGTTTGACCACATATTACCATATATTACTAATCTAGTGAGGCAGTAGCTTGGTCCTCACACTTGGGCATAAATGGGTCTCAAAGTTGATGGGCCTTGGCTGCCCATTTTCTCAATTCCTCTTCACTTTGTTTGGGCCCAATTAGCCAAGTGGATTGTGATGTACTTGAGACCTTTTATTATTCATCTTGGGCTATAAGTATTGTACATTTATGATGGTAAAACATGGGCTAAAGTTGTACTCTTAGCACAGACTTTATTCATAATTAGAATTGGACAAATTCGACATCGTCTCGTCTCCATTTAGCTAGCAAATTTAAGCTAAGCAAGTAGGTGACTCACCTGCTAGCTTACTAAGTCCTACAAGTACCTCACTTTTGTCACTTTATTTAAAGTCATGATTTCCTCGTTTTAACTTAAAACTTATTTACACTCGACCCTCATCAGCATTAGACATACTTATCGCCTTCTAATTCAAGATTCAAGCACTTTTAAAAATGGGCGCTAATTTGACCAAACCATATCATGTTTCATTTGCATATTACTAGTATTGTAAGATGTGGGGTGTTGCATCCTTCCCCCCTAAGAAATATTCATCCTTGAATGTTAGCATAATTGGATATCATAGCCAAGTTTAAATCTTTACTTACATAAATTTTTGACAACACACTAACTATTCAATCAAACGTACCTATTAGTGTCCCAATTCTGCATGTTGGACTTCATTTTTAGCTTCAAATAAGTGTATTTTAATTTCATTGCGTCATTGGCCTCCCATGTTATTTCTTCTGCTTGCTGGTTCCTCCAAAGTGCCTTTAATGAAGCTATTTCTTTATTTCTTAGCTTCTTAACTTGATGATCTAGAATAGCAATAGGTACCTCTTCATATGTGAAATCTTCTGTAACCTGCATGTCTTCAATAGGAGTGATATGGGATGGGTTGCCTATGCATTTTTGAAGTATTGAGACATGAAAAATTGGATGAACCATTGAAAGCTCTTGGGGTAGCTCTAGTTCATATGCAACCTGCCCGAACCTCTTAGTAATTTTATATGGCCCTATGGAACGTGGGCTCAGTTTTCCATTCTTACTCAATCCCATAATCCCTTTTGTTGGAGACACATTTAAAAATACCCAATCCCTTACTGAGAATTCTAGACCTCTTCTTCTACATTTGTATATGATATCTGACGACTTTGGGCTATTTCTAGCTGCTTCTATATTACCTTAACTTTTTTCATGGCTTATTGTACTAGATCTGGCCCAAGAAAGGTGGTTTCGGCAACTTCAAACCATCTAATTGGCGACCTACATTTCCTTCCATACAAAGCTTCATAAGGTGCCATCTTGATACTCGCGTGGTAGCTATTATTATGAGCAAATTCAATAAGTGGAAAATGATCGACCCAACTACCTTTAAAGTGCAATGCACAAGCTCGCAACATATCTTCAAGTGTCTGAATAGTGCATTCTGCTTGACCATCTGTTTGGGTGTCGAAAGCTGTACTCAAATTTACTTGTGCCACTAAACTCCTTTGGAAGGACTTCTAAAACTTTGCAATGAATTAAGCTCCTCGATCAGATATAATGGAGATTGGGACTCCATGTAGCCTGACTATCTCTTTGAGGTATAGCTTGGCATACTCTTCAGTTGTATAATCACTCCTGACTGGCAAGAAGTGTGCTAACTTTGTGAGTCTGTCAACTATTACCCATATTGAGTCAAACTTCTGAAATGAGTGAGCTCGGTAACAAAATCCATATCGATCATATCCCACTTCCATGTTGGAAGCACTATACACTGCAAATAACCTCCTGGCTTTTGGTGTTCTACTTTCATTTGTTGGCAATTTGGACATTGAGCCACAAATTCTACAAGGTCCTTTTTCATGCCTTCCTACCAAAATATTCCCTTCAGGTCATGGTACGTCTTAGTTGATCTTTGATGGATTGAATATCGGGAATGATGGGCTTCTTCCATTATCCTCTTTCTTAATCCATTAATATCAGGCACACATAATCTATTTTGGCAATAAAGTACTCCATTTTGTGTAAGGTCAAAGCCCTTTATCATACCCCGACTCACCTTTTCCTTAAACTATCGTAGAACAAGATCCTCAAACTATTTTTCTTTCACCTCAATTGCCAATGAAGACTCCACAGCATTATGCACAATAACCCCTTTCTTTGAAGTTTCAAGAAGGTGAACTCCTAAATTAGCTAGTTGTCATAGATCCTTAGCCACTCCTTGACTTACTCAGAGCATCGGCTGCCATATTTGCCTTTGCCGGGTGGTATAGTATATCAATGTCATAATCCTTTATTAGCTCTAGCCATCTCCACTGTCTTACATTTAGGTCTTTCTACTTTAAGATATATTGTAAGCTCTTATGATCAGTATATATGTCAACGTGAATCCTATATAAATAGTGGTGCCATATTTTTAGAGCAAACACAATTGCTGCTAGCTTATGATCATGTATTGGATAGTTCTTCTCATGTGGTCGTAGCTATCTAGATACATAAGCAATTACCCTACCATGCTGTGTCAGTACACACCCTAAGCCAACTCCTGAAGCATTGCAATACACTGTATACCCCTCGGTGCCTTCTGGAAGTACTAGCACAGGTGTAGAAGTTAGCTTGTTTTTCAGCTACTGGAAGCTCCTTTCACATGCATCATTCCAATGGAACTTGTTGCCTTATGTGTCAACTTTGTTAGAGGTGCATAAAAAGAATAAAAACCTTCAACAAACCTCCTGCAATAACCTGCCAAACCTAGGAAGTTCTTAACTTTCGTGGGTGTTGTTGGTCTTGACCAATCTTTCACAACCTCTATCGTTTGTAAATCAACCCTTATTCCCTTATCGGACACAATATGACCCAAGAATGCCACTGATTTTAGCCAAAATTCACATTTAGAAAACTTGGCATATAGCTGTCAATCATGAAGAACCTATAACACTTGTCATAAGTGATTTGCGTGGTCCTTTTCTAATCTTGAATATACCAAAATGTCATCTATAAACACTATCACAAACACATCCAAGAATGGTTTGAATACCCTAT
>JAOTQJ010017089.1:0-17297 GCA_025642045.1 Solanum sejunctum | reverse complement strand
TCATTGCGGGGTGAGGGGGGGTCGGATGTACGCAGCCTAACCCCTATGTTTAGAAACATAAAGCGGCTGTTTCCAGAGACTAGTTCATAAACATGTTCATAATAATAAACCCATTTGTAAAATCAACTTTAAGTCATATAAATTGAGTAAAAAAAGAGACTAGGGCACCATGGGTGGAAGAGCCCAATGGCTAAAACCTATATACCTTGACTTTGGAGAGTTTCTTGACGAAAATTTGAAATGGAGGCTTGAAGCTTGAATGAAATTCTTAGCTCCGCATGAGTTTTGAGACTCTTGAATCTTGAGGAGGACTTAGGGATTGACTTTGTTTCCTTGAATTTCAACAAGACTTCTTGAAAACCTTGAGAATGGATGGAGAATTTGATGAAGATCAGGGAGGATCTTGAGAGGTTTTTGGTTTGTTTTTAGGGCTCAAAATGGCTAAATAATGAGGGGCTTTCGTGTATATAGGTATAGGGTTATTGCCTTGGAGTTTAAAAGAGCAAACTTAGGAACTTTTTGAGTAGGTCTGCGTCACGGAACCATCGCGGACTGCTATTGTGTTTGCAAAGTTTCACTAAAAATTATTTTTCTTGGCATGGACAAAATATACCTTGTAGGTACCCGTTTTCCCACACAATGTTTCACTCTAAATAAGAATATGCAGTCAGATTTGCAAAATTCTACATGAATTTTGAGATATTGAAAAAAAATACATTATAGGGTCTTTTGGAGCTATAAGGAGGGGTGTTTAAATATACCTGATTTGAGATACAAGGAAACTACTATTATTGGGTTATTCCTAGGCAAGTGTGGGGTGTTACAGTATCTCTCCCTTGGGAACATTCATCCCAAATTAACGAAGAAACGTACATAAAAAGAGTAATCATGAATAAATTTGCCCCAACGAGAATGCAACAATGCACTTAAACACCTTTTTTGAAATCTCGACATAAGTGTTAAAATCATAATGAACTTATCAATATAAACATGAATGCATACAATGACATAGGGGCTAAAACATACGACTTGAAATCACATGAAGGGGTTCAACATTTTATCATAAGCTTGAATAGAATGAAAGAGATATGGATAATGCTTTTCCATTCTCGCTCCGGCTCCCGAGAGACTGTTGATTTGAAGATTCTTCCAAAGGATCTTGACGAACACTACACTCTTACCAAATAACTTCTTCAACCCTTCAATCCAATAACTCCACCGAGACTTCTCTTAAGGCAACTTATCCTCGACAACACCTATAATCTTACGAGTTCTATAGCACTAGAGTCACCACCACATCCTTTCAAGCTAAAAGCATGAAAATCTGGACAAAACATAACCATGCCTTAGGCAATTCCCAAACTTATGCAACCTAACCAAAATACTTTGACACTCTATAAGGACTCACAATCCTTAACTCAATTGTCAACCTTAAATATACCTAACCCACTTGGTACCATAACCACCATCTCTCTCTTTGGAGATAACCTTCACCCTATAATCTTCTTACCCAAAACTTCCAACTCTAATAAGGCAGAGTCAAGGCCTTGCCTAAACTAGACCTCTCAACCCAAGGAGATTTTGAACCATAAAGAATGCTATACCACAATGCTCAACTTCCCTCAACCTAATATCTAATCTTACTAACTGATGGACCCCACTAGTCTCCTCTTTGCTACTATCAATAACAAAGACTAGGCTACCTAGAGTACTGACTTCAACATTAACCTTATCTGGGAAAATGATGCACACTCATATCATAATCCTTAAGGAGTTCTAACCACCCTCTTGTTACACTCAACTCACAACTATCATAATTAGCAAACAACATCTCATCTCCCAAGACTTGCAACACTACTCCCAAATGGTTTACAAGCTCTAACTAAATCAGTGCTCCACCACTAGAGGTGGCCACAAACATGCCACGGTAGGGTTTTAAGACCATATTCATGAGACCCAAAACACAATCGGTGCATAAGTCAACCAACAACACCACCAGTATTTGAAATGCTCTTTCCTAATCCAAGAGGACACTTAGGGATATCACCTACCCTCATCCCTACGTTGGAATAAAACTTGAACCTTAAATCAACCTTAGAGAAGTGACTAACCCATTGTAGTTGACCAAAAATATCAACCATCCTTAACCATCATATTACAACCTTACGAGTTTTACACTCATTGGAAGCATGCTATGCAAGTAGCCTAAACTACCACAAGACGTCCAACCCATCAAGCTAAGTTCAACCAAGGTCAAAACACAAGGCTCTATGCAACAAAGAAATGGGGCAACCCTCATATATCCCTATCTCAATCCATCAATGCTAAGTCGTCATCCCATAAGAATACTTAGAATATGCATATACATTCTTTCAAAGATCCAATAGTCATTTTTCTTTCCAAATCATTTCAATACACAATTGGGCTTAAAAGCCAAACACCATTCACAATAATTTATACTTAGGCTCAAATTCCAAAATCATAATTTTTTTTGTCATAATATATCTATGCATACGAATAGCCCACACAAAATGGTGCCAGCACCCCAAATGCTGAATGAGCCAAAACGCAAGGACACAAATATGATCATATTATTGTCATAATCAACATTTTGTCAAAATCATACCATAAAATAAAATTGGTCTTAATGCATAACATAATTTCTCAAAATAATCCACGTACGTGAATGCATATGCTATGATCAATGACAAAGTGACATGGATAATTAAGACTCAATCTAAAATCAATATTTATAATATGAAATTGAAGTGGAAACATAATTAATTCCACATTTAAATCCATTGTGTAATCTATCATGCATAAATAATTCAAAAAAAAGGGGACATGCATGCTTATAGTTTCATAAACCCAAAGTAAATCATCATATAATGATATAAATCACATTAAAATCATAAAATAAGTACTACACTTGCATTAATAGAATTGAGGAATCATAATATTCAAGAACCCAAAATTAAAGTAAGCAAAATCCACGTAGGTTTTCTTGAAAATAGTTTTGGGTCTCCTCGATTGGAAAGAATCAAGGATCAACCCTCATATACATGAATCCTACTAAAACCAAAGAATACCACAAGAAATATCAACTCCCGGACTTATCAAATGAACCCACTCAAAATGTCAGTCACAATATTAGCCTTACTTAGGGTCAACTAAGTCCTAGGAGAAACAATAGAAGAAAACTTATTCACAAACTCTAGTAATAGCCCACTAAGCTCAAAAAATCTTCTACCCAAAACTCCTATTACTCCCATTTAGCACCCATTTCTCTTCCTTAAACTTTGTAGTACTACCCTCAAATGACTCACATGCACTTCTAATTTTAAGAAACAAACGATCATACCTAAACCACCATAAACCTAATAGAGAAGGGACAAAAGATCTTATTCATGAGAATTATAGGCATAGCCATTACACTAGTCAAACCAAAAGACATTACCCCAAATTTGAAATATGAGAAAGGGACATTCAAGGCCTCATCTACCATTAACAACAATTCTTTAAACAAAATAACTTAGGTTCAACACCTTCAATTAGCACAAGATGACAAATGGAAACCCTTAGAGACCAATTGTGCCTTAAGAAATGAAATGGACTTGCCTCCCTTGCCACCATTTGACAACCTCCCACTCAAGGGCAGGCTCATTAAGGATATGGGATCTACCTAACAAATTATACCACCCATGAAGACACAACATGCATGCCACCATTTCAACCCTATAATGACATCAAAATTCACCATACCAACTTCAACAAGCCACAAAGCAAGACCTAATGTAATACAATGTCATGCCCAAAGTCTCGCTAGGGTGGACTGGCACCCATTGCCGATGAGGTTTGGGAGAACCAACCTATGTCTGTATACTTTATATATATATTATAAGGGAGTTCTATATTTGACATGCTTTTAAGAAAATAAACAAGCCAAAAGGAAACGCATATGGCTAGGCCATTGGGGCCACGGTTTTTAAAGTATGAGATAGGACCATACTTTAATTTACATAGTCTACAAAGGTGACTGATAAGTGTTCGGACAGGCCCCACCTCCACTAACTATACAATACAAACATATAAGCTCTAGACATGTAAAGCTTCGAAGCAACTTGGAGCTTGGTAACAACAAGTGGATATCCTGTACTCCTACGGGGAAGATCTACTAGCACTTGTACCTGCACATGAAATATAGGTCCCCCGTAAGGGACATCATTACGAACTGAATATGTAAGGCAGGACATACTATACATGAAGTAACAACTCAAATGAAACCATGCACTAGTGTAAGATTAGAGACCACCCTTGGTTATACTTTGGGATCATGTACTTTATGTTCTTTATATTACTTTACATTTACTGTATAGTCTGTGCACAGTATGTAATACAAATGACTAGCTGATCAGTGGTAATACTATATCGGGATCATCCCAGGCTAGGTTCTTCCTTAACCCTTCAGCTACCACATGTGATAGGATCGTCCCTAGCTAGGTGATTCTTCCACCCCTCGGGCTACCACCCATCAATAAACAATATACTTTACCGTTCATTTATCTTTGAGATGATTCTTTTAGTGGTCACAATGTTGGAGATATAGGATTGTATATGTAGCATGTGACATGTAGATAATCTTAGAAGATAATATCACAGTGAAAAGAGTATGTTACACAAATAATGAAATGTATATGAGATAAAACAACTCGTGAACATTACATGGCAAAAAGAACCCATGTAATTTGGAATCTATGTATGTATGAAGATTTGAAGGTGACAATGTATGGGATCATATGAATATGTCAAAGAGTGGAGACACGACTAATGGTTATGTAGGAGTTTCCAAGTGCCTTTATGTGTCGAGGAAGAATCTAGATTTCATGCTAAGTAATAAGAAATCAAGTAGCCTTACATACCTCGTTATATGACCTTGTTACTACCTCAAGATAACCTTCCCTTCCTCCAAATATTTATCTACAACGTAGTAGGTGATAAAACTAGCATTAGTATCTAATATATACACCTTGGTAGCCCAATCACATAAAACAAAAATTGACACAGGCAGCAAATGGGTATTTATAAACACGAGAGTATTCTTTCAAACTTTCCACCCCTAATCATATTTTCTAATACACATTCATATGTACACATCATGTGCAGCCTGTTTTAGTGCAATAACAGCCTTACGACGGACAATGAAGGACAACATATCACAATTCTATACAACCTACAAATGGTCAGCATAACATTCCGCCCTTTTGTCCCATTTTCACGTCGACAATTCCAAACTCATTCCAACTTTAACCAAACTGTTCTCAACACATCTATACATAAAAACAACCTTGAAGCAATCTTGGAAAAGTAATAAATCAGTCATTAAGGATGTGAGACAGTAGCTATCCATCCAATAGCCCACAAGTTCATACTAAGAACACAATTGCGATATCATATAAGGACTCACTTTTGTGGACTGTGGTGAAGCAGCCTGGTTACATTACTATAAAACCAACCTTTTCTAAATACATAAGTATTGTTCAACCAACCAGTAAGACAAAAGCCTATTAATTAATAAGAAAAGTGTACAACAATCCTTAGAATACAAGCTGTCTAGAATTTCCAGCATAACATACTTGCATATACTTCTTGTTTTTCATGAAGAAACCATGATCACTTAACTTTGCTTTCAAGATTCAGATTTCCTTTAAGAACCCTAGATAGTTGTGTTAGCTGTTTTGTAAAGTTAAGTAAAGAGAGAAAGAAAAGTCTTTAGGAAGCTAAAATTTTCCAAGTCTAAGAGTGAATGAAATTTGCTATTTGTAACCCCTTTTTAAAGGAAAAATTGTGCCGACTTTCTCTTGACCTTTTGACCACCTAATACCACATATTATTAAGCTAGTTATGCAGAAGCTTATGCCTTACCTTTGGGCCTAATGGGGTCTCAAATTTGATGGGCTTAGGCTAACCATTTTCTAACTTTCTCTTCACTTAGTTTGGGCCCAATTAGCCAAGTGAGTTGTGATGTACTTGGGCCCTTTTATATCCTTCTTGGGCTGAAAATGTAGTCCATTTATGATTCTAAAACTTGGGCAAGAGTCCAATTTTTGATATTACGCACGGATTCTGAGATTTATAAAAATTATGATTCCAGGGAGTTTCGAGGTGCATTTTTGGGAACTTTTTGGGGTCGTTTCAATATCTCCCCCTTGAGTATATTCATCCCCAAATGTCAAAGAAATGTATATAATAGATGCAAACATGACAACTTTAGTCCACATAAGGATGCAACAATGCATTTAAATATCATTTCTAAAATCTCAACATAAGTGTAAAATCATCAAGAACTTGTCAATTTAAACAGGAACGTAGGCAATGACATGAGTGCTGAACTTAAGAATTGTGATCATATAAAGGACATAGATCAATACCTTAGACTTGAGTGGAGTGGAAGAGATAAGTGTATGAATTTTTCATATCCGCTTTGGCATCCCAAGTAGCACCTTCGACTTGTTGATTCCTCCAAAGGACGTTAATGAAAGCAATTTTCTTGTTCCTCAACCTCTTCACTTGCCTATCCAAGATCTCTACTGGAACCTTTTCATATGTCCAGTTGTCTTAAGCTACCCCGTAATATCAAGAGGCAAAATAGCATTAGGATCACCCACATACTTTCTCGACATAGACACATGGAAGACTGGATAAACCAATTCCATTTCTCTAGGAAAATCCAACTCATAGGCCACCTTACCTACCCTTCTCACCACCCCTATAAGGACCCATATATATAGGTCTTAACTTTCCCTTCTTACCAAAACAGACCCCACAATTCATGGATGACAACTTCAAATAAACCCAATCACCAACCTTGAATTCAAGAACCCTTCTCCTTACATCTACATAAGACTTTTGGCGACTTTGGGCTATTTTTAACCTTTCTCTAATCATCCTTACCTTATTCATAGCATCCATAACCAGATCCAGACCCAATACAACCACATCTCTAACCTCAAACCACCCAACCACTGATCTACAATGTCTGCCATCGAAAGTCGCAAAAGGAACTATACTCATACTAGAATGATAGCTATTGTTATATGAAAACTCAATCAATGGAAGATGATCATCCCAACTACTGTTAATCTCCAATACACAATCCCTAAGCATGTCTTCAAGTGTTTGGATAGTTCTTTTAGCTTGGCCATCCATTTGAGGGAGAAAGGTCGTACTAAATTTTACCTTAGTTCCAAGACCTCTTTGGAAAGACCTCCAAAAGTGTGAAATGAATTATGCACGACGATCCAATACGATAGATAAAGGAACCCCATGCAACCTCACCATGCCATAAATGTACAACCTAGCATAATTTTCAGCCCCATATGTAGTCTTAACTGGTAGAAAGTGAGCTGATTTTGTCATCCTATCAACCACAAACCATATGGAATCAAAACACTTTCTAGTCTTGGGCAATCCAACCACAAAATCCATATTAATATCTTCCCACTTCCAAGTAGGAATCTCTATGCCTTGGGTTAGGCCACCCAACCTTTAATGTTCGGCTTTGACTTGTTGGCAACTATGGCAATTGAACACAAATTTTGCATTGTCTTTTTTCATGCCTCACCACCAATTCACTTCTCTCAAATTTGTATAAAATTTAGTATAACCTAGGTAAATAGAATAGGATGATCTAAGCCGCATCAAGAATCCTCTCTCTCAAACCATCAACACAAGGCACACAACCTACCTTGGTATCTAAGGTACTATCTCCCCCTTGGGAGAAACCTCCACCTTACCATCATTTACCAATACCTTTAATTCCAAAAAGGGGGGGTCACGATCTCGCTTAGCTTTCACCTCCTCAATCAATGAACATTTAGAACCATCATCAACAACAATACCCCAATTATCAATTTCTTCCAACCTAACCACAAATATAGCCAACCGATGGACCTCCCTAGCTATCTCTTCATCACCACCATAAATATGAACTAGGATACCCATGGACACCCTACTCAAAGCATCCGCAATCACATTAGGCTTATCACGATGATAATGTACACTCATGTCATAGTCCTTAAGAAGATCTAGCCACCTTCTTTGCCTCAAGTTGAGATCTTTTTGGGTGAATACATATTTGAGCCTTTTATGATCGGTGAACACATCAACATGCACCTCATACAATAGTGATGCCATGTCTTTAATGTAAATACCACGGCGCTTAGCTCAAGATCATGGGTATGATAGTTCTTTTCATGCACTTTGAGTTGCCTAGAAGTATAGGATATGACCTTATCATTTTCCATTAGAACATAACCCAAACCAACTCCAGAAGCATCATGATACACAACAAACCCCTCTAGCCCATCTGGTAGTGATAATATAGGAGCAGACACAAGCTTATCTTTCAAACTTTGGATGTTCTTTTCACACTCATTGGTCCACACAAACTTAGCTTTATTTTAAGACAATTTTTTCATGGGAGAAGCAATATAAGAGAACCCATTCACAAATCTCAGATAGTAACCCGCTAGGCCCAAAAAACTCTTAATATTTGATGGGGTCAATAGTCTAGGCTAATTTCTAATGACATCTATCTTATTAGGATCCACCTTAATACCATCCCCCGATACCATATGACCTAGGAAGGCAACTTCTTTCAACAAAAATTTCACACTTCTCATATTTTGCATACAATTTCTCTTCCCTTAAACTTTGTTGCACAACCCTCAAATGAATCATATGTTCCTCCTCACCATGAGAATAGATCAAAATATCATCAATGAATTCCACAACAAATGAATCATGGTAGGGTTTAAAGACCATATTCATTAAATCCATGAAGATGGCCGGTGCATTGGTCAACCCAAATGACATCATAACAAACACAGAATTCCCATACCTAGTTTGGAAGGCAGCCTTAGGAATATCACACTCCCTCACCTTCACTTGATAATACCCGAAACAATGATCAATCTTAGAGAAGTGGCAAGCCCCTTGCTATTGGTCAAACAAATCATGAATCCTTGGAAGAGGATACCTATTCTTAATGGTGACACTATTAAGTTTTCGGTAGTCAATGCATATTCTAAGAGTCCCATCCTTCTTCTTCACAAACAACACTAGTGCTCCCCAAGGTGATTGGCTAGGCCTAATAAAACCCCCGAAGAAAAGTTTTGAGACATGAATTTAGGTGATGAAATATTAGCTAAGCGTTTGAGTGAGTAATTGAGAATGTCCTGAATGATATGAGGATGAAATAAGGCTAATTATAGGAATTGTTTCCTGGGAACACTTAGTCCTAAGACCCAAGAACCTTGGACCGAACTTGACAAACTAGGCAAAATTTGTACTGAGGCGCGCCATTGGCGCGTCGCGCCAGGGGCGAGAAAACCTCACTGGAAATCGCATTTTTATAAAATTGAAATTGAAATTCGTTTGCTCTAAAATTAGGATTAGACCCATTTCCCACTTCATTTGACCCTCTGAACAAGAATATGAAGTCGGATTTTTTCTATCACTCACGAATTTTGAGATGTATGGAAATTACAATTTTGGGGACTTCCTAGGCATATTTTTGGGCACTTTTTGGGGTTGTTTCAAGACATTCCTTAATAATCTATCAAACCGTTAGACTAATATTTTTATCAAAAATTTGAGTGTCCAAATCTCTTACATATCTTAAGGAATTCATCCAAGCTTCAGACCTCCATTTCAATCTACTTCAATGAATTCTCCAAAGTCAAGGTATGTGGGTTTCAACCATTTGGTCCTTTCACCCATGGTGCCCAAGCTCCCTTTTGACCTAAATTGCATGATTCTAAGTTGATTTACTTATGTATCTTGCTTATTATGATGTTGACCATTAACTATGTTAGGGTTTTATAATATTATTACTATTTGAGCATGTTTTGAGCCATGAATCTATAGTCTATTATTTGATTTGATAAAGGGTTTTTATGTATTTACATAAGAGTATTACCATGTGTTGGTGGGGGTGATTTTACATTCAATTTTTTTCATATTCCACTTTTGATTTGCATGATCTTATACTTGCATTATACACTCACAAAGTGTGTGATAAAATGCCTAATTTTGGATTCTTGAACTATTGATGATCCATTGCATAATCTATGACTTGAGTGACTATGTGATGATGAAAGGAAGGTATTTATATGATGATTTCATGAAAAGTATCTATTGTGATTAAAGTTGACCAATTGCCTAGTTTAGGGGGTAGTAAGGCCGAGGCACAATCGGTTCTATGCACTCCAGGGAAGGCAAGGGGTTGAAAAGGTTTAGTATGTCATCATTGGTATATTAAAAGTCTTTGATTTTAATGTGTATGCATTGATTGATCTGTGTGCGACTCTTTACTTTGTTATCCCCTTTGTTGCCAAAAAGTTTCATGTGGAACTCGAATTGTTATGTATGCCATATAATGTGTCTACTCTCATTGGTGCATCTATTGTTTCTAGTACAGTCTATAAAAATTGTCGCCATTTGTATTTTGTATAAATTGTTGCCATTTGACTTTGTTGATTTGGAAATGTTAGATTTTGATATTATGCTTAGGATGGATTGGTTCCATGCTTACTATGCCTCTATTGATTGTAGAACCCGTAAGGTCAAATTCCAATCCCAAATGAACCCGTTCTTGAGTGGGAGAGTCATTATGTGGTGGTCTAGGGTAGATTCACTCCCTAACATTAAAGTTTGTAAGTTGATCTCTAAGGGGTAATTCTATCATCTTGTGAGGGTTAGAGTTGTTGAGTCCAAAGTCCTTCCTATAGAGTCAGTTTTGAACGTAAATAAGTTCCTAGATGTCTTTCTAAGTGACCTTCCTTGTGTTACTCCCAAAAGTGAAATAGACATTGGCATAGATCTCTTTCTCGATACTCAACCCATTTCTATTCCACCTTACCATATGGCCTCGGCAAAGTTAAAGGTGTTGAAGGAGTAATTGAGGGACTTGTTGGGGAAGGGTTTTATTGGTCCAAGCCAATCACCTTAGCGTGCACTGGTGTTATTTGTGAAGAAGAAGGATGGGTCTCTTAGAATGTGTATTGACTACTGGTAACATAATAGGATTACCATGAAGAATAAATAGCCTTGTCACACCTAAAGTCCCGTTAGGGCGAACTGGCACCCGTTATCAATAACGCTCGGGAGAATCAAACTGTATCCATATGCTTTCTATACATATTATAAGGGATTTCTACATTTGACATTCCTTTGAGAAAATAAACAGTGATAACAAGCCAAAAGAAAATGCATATGGCTAAGCCTTTGGGGACACAGTGTCTAAAGTACGAAATATGACCAAACTTTAATGTACATTATGAACAAAGCCTTTAAATAAGGAAAAGTATCTAATAAGGGCCGGGATAGGCCTAGCCTCGACTAACTATATAATACAACTAAGCTCTAGACAAACAAAGCTTAGAAGTAACCTTGATTTTGGTAACAACAGTTGGATATCCTGTACTCCTACTAGGGAGATCTACTAGCACCTATACCTGCAGCATGAAATACAAGTCCCCCCTAAGGGACTTCAGTACGAGATATTTTACTGAATATGAAAGGCAGCAAATATTGTACATGAAGTAACAACTCAACCAAAACTATGCATTGGCATAGGATAAAAGACCATCTTTAGTTATACTGTGGGATCACGTACTTTATGTTCTTTTTATTACTTTACCTTTTACATTAAAATCTATGCATAATATGTAATACAAATGACCAACTAATAAGTGGTAAATCTATATTGGTAACGGACCTGGCCAGGCTTTTCCTTTCACCCCTTGGGCTACCCCCACTGATAGGATCGACCCTGGCTAGGTGATTCTTCCATCCCTCGGGTTACCACCCATCAATAGGCAATATACTTTATTTTATCTTTTAATTACCTTTGAGATGATTCTTTTGGTGGTCATAATATTGGAGTTTTAAGACTGTAGATACAATATATGACATGTAAATACTTACAAAAGACAACACCCGAAAGAAAGGAGTAAGTTACACAAATAATGAAATGCATAGGAGGTAGAATAACACAATAACTTGCTTTAGTAGAATGAATTCATGTATCTTGGTATCCAAGTATGTATGCAAATTTAAAGGTGACTATATATGGGAGCATATGTATAGGTGTAAGTTTTGAGACATGGTTAATAGTTGTGTTGGAGCTGGTAAGTGCCTTTATGTGCCAAGGAAGGATCTGTGTTTTATGCCAAATTATACGAAATCAAGTAGCCTTACATACCCCGCTATACAACCTTGCTATTACCTCAAGACAACCTGTACTTCCTCCAAATATTTATCTACAACATAGTAGATGATAAAACTAACATTAGCACCCAATAGATACATTTTGGCAGCCCAATCTCAGAAAAAACTAACATATGGGCAGCAAGCGGGTAATTCTAAACCAGAGCGCATTCTTTCAATCTTTTTCCCTCTAATCATATTTGCTAATACACATTCTCATATACATATCATGTGCAGCCTACTGTAGTGCCATAACAATCTTACAACAGCCCACAAAGTACAACACATAAAATTCTATGCAATATGCAAATAGGCGGCATAACGTTATACCCCTTTGCTACACTTTGACATCGACAATCTTAAACCTGTTTCAACTTTACCAAAAACTATCCTCAACACATATATACATAAAAAAACATTAGAAAAGTCTTAGAAGAGTACCAAAGCAGTCATGAAGGATGTGAGGCAATAGCCTTCCATCCATCAGCCCACAAGTTTGTACTAAGAACACAATTGTTATATCCTATAAGAACTCACTTTTGCGGACCATAAAAGTGGTGCAGAAGCTTAATTACATCACTAAAAACCATTACTTGTTAAAAACATGTGTATTACTTTATAATTCATCCAACCAAGAAGAGAAAATCCTCTTGAATAATAAGAAAAGTTCACAACAATCCTTAGGATACATGCTGTCCAAATTTCCTGCACAAGCATAAGTAGCATGTACTTATTATTTGTCATGGGATAAGTATAAAAAATATATGGATATTTCCATTTACCTTATCCTTCAAGATTCAGGTTTCCTTCAAGAACCATAGAGGGTTGTATAGGCTGCTTTGTGAAGTGAAGTAAAGAGAAAAGGAAGAATCTTTAGGAAGCTGAAAATTTGTTCCAAAGTGGAATGATTTAGGGGGATGTATTTGAGCCCTTTTAAAGGCTCTCTTTTGCCGAGATTATCTTGCGTTTTTGACCAAATATTACTGCATATTAATAAGTTAGTGTGGTAGCATATTGGTCCTCTTGAGCCTAAATGGGTCTCAAAGTTGTTGGGCCTAGGCTGCCCATTTTCATAATTCCTCTTCACTTAGTTTGGTCCCAATTAGCCAAGTGGATTGTGATGTACTTGGGCCATTTTATTAATCATCTTGGGCTCTAAGTATTGTACATTTATGACAGCAAAACATGGTCTAAAGTTACATTCTTAACACAGACTTTATTCACTATCGGACCTGGACGAATTCGACGTCGGGCCTCATCTCTGTTTAGCTACCAAATTTAAGCTAAGCTAGTAGGTGACTCACCTATTAGCTTCCTAAGCCCTACAATCACCTCACTTCTTTACCATATTTAAGGTTGGGATCTCCTCAATTTGACTTAAAACTTATGCACACTCGACCCTCTTCAGCGTTACACATACTTATCGCCCTCTAATTTGAGATTCAATCACTTTTGTAAATGGGCACTAATTTGACCAAACCATATCATGTTTCATTTGTATAGTACTAGTATTGTAAGATGTAGGTTGTTACATCCTCCCCCCTTAGGAACATTCATCCTAATGTTAGCACAATTGGATAGCTTAACCAAGTTTAAACCTTTACTTACACAAACTTTCGAGAACACACTAAGTATTCAATAATACGTACCTAATAGTGTCCCAATTCTGCATGTTGGACTCCCTCTTTAGTTTTAAATAAGTGAGGGTATTTTGATTTCATCGCGTCCTCGGCCTCCCAAGTTATTTCTTCTGCTTGCTGGTTTCTCCAAAGTACTTTTACTGAAGCTATTACTTTATTTCTTAGCTTCTTCAATTGACGATCTAGAATAGCAATAGGTACGATCTTGAAATGAGCGAGGCAACCTGGTAACAAAATCCATATTGATCATAACCCACTTCCATGTTGGAAGATCAGTACACTATAACTAATCTCCTGGATTTTGGTGTTCTACTTTTACTTGTTGGCAATTCGGACATTGGACCACAAATCCTGCAAGGTCCCTTTTCATGCCTCCCCAGCAAAACATTCCCTTCAGGTCATGGTACATCTTAGTTGATCCTGGATGGATGGAATATCAAGAATGACAGGCTTCTTCCATTATCCTCTTTCTTAATCCATTAGTATTAGGCACACATAATCTATTTTGATAGTAAAGAACTCCATTTTTCATAAGGTCAAAGCCATTTATCATACCTTGACTCAACTTTTCCTTAAGTTGTCATAGAACAGGATCCTCGAACTATTTTTATTTAACCTCCATTACCAATGAAGACTCTGCACCATATGTACAACAACCCCTCCCTTTGAAGTTTCAAGGAGTCGAACTCTAAAATTAGCTAGTTATTATAGATCCTTAGACACTTCTTAACTTACCATGCCTTGATCACCAATATTCATGATTGCCTTACGACTCAGAGCATCGGCTACCACATTTGCCTTCCCCAGATGGTATAGTATATCAACGTTGTAATCCTCTATTAGCTCTAGCCATCTCTGCTCTCTTAAATTTAGGTCTTTATGCTTAAGAATGTACTGCAAACTCTTATGGTCAGTATATATGTCAATGTGAACCCTATAAAAACAGTGGCGCCATATTTTCAGAGCAAACACAACTAGTGCTAGCACAAGATCGTGTGTTTGATAGATTTTCTCATGTGGTCGTAGTTGTGTAGAGGTGTAAGCAATTACCCTACTATGTTGTGTCAGTACACATCCTACGCTAACTCCTAAAGTATCGCAATACACTGCGTACCCCTCGGTGGCTTCTAGAAGTACTATCATAGGTGCAGAAGTTAGTTTATTTTTTAGCTCCTAGAAGCTTCTTTCACATGCATCATTCCATTGGAACTTGATTGCCTTATGTGTAAACTTTTTTAGAGGTTCATAAATAGAAGAAAATCCTTCAATGAACCTTCTGTAATAACCTACCAATCATAGGAAGCTCCGAACATCCGTGGTTGTCCGTTGGCCATGGCTAATCCTTCACAGCCTCTATCTTTTGTGATTCAATCCTTATACCCTCATCAAACACAATATGACCCAAGAATGCCACTGATTTTAGCCAAAATTCACATTTAGAAAACTTGGCATACAATTGTCAATCATGAAGAACCTGTAACATTTGTCATAAGTGATTTGTGTGGTCTTCTTCTGATCTTGAATATACTAAAATGTTATTTATAAACACTATCACAAACACATCCAAAAATGGCTTGAATACCATATTCATTAGATCCATAAAATCTTCTGGGCCATTCGTTAGCCCAAATGACATAACAAGAAATTCAAAGTAACCATAGCGTGTTCTGAAACAAATCTTAGGTATATCTTTCTCCTTCACCTTCACTTGGTGATACTCGGATCTCAAATCAATTTCTGAAAAACATTTGTTCCCTTATAACTGATCAAATAAATCATCAATCCTGTGGAGGGGGCATTTATTCTTAATTGTCACCCTATTCAATTATTGATAGTCGATACACATTCTCAAGGTGCCATCCTTTTTTTGTACGAATAACACTGGTGCACCCCAAGGGGACATACTAGGTCTTGTAAAACTCTTCTACTATAAGTATTTTAACTACTCTTTTAATTCACGTAATTCTCCCAGGGAAATTCTATATGGAGGGATAGAAATAGATTGAGTGCCTGGAAGTAAATCAATACAAAAACCTACTTCTCGTTCTGGAGGTAAGCCTAGAAGTTCTTCAGGGAACACATCAATAAATTCATTCACTATGGGAACTGACTGAAAAGTTGACGATTCTGCCTCCATATCCCTTACTCTAACTAAATGACATATATACCCCTTAGATATCATCTTTATGCCTTAAAATAAGAGATAAACTTACCCTTTAGCGCCCCAACATTGCCTTCCCATTCAAGAACTGTCTTATTTGGAAAATGGAAGTACACTCTCTTAGTTCGGCAATCCATGGTGGCATAGCAAGAAGCTAACCTATATATACTTATTATAATATCAAATTCCACCATTTCTAGCTCAATAAGGTCAGCCAATGTGTCACGGTCACAAAAACTTAATACATAATCATAATAAACCCATAATAGATTCACCGGTTGGTGTGAACATTTTAAATGGTTTGTTCAATAATTTGGGTGTTCTCTTAAGCTTCCCAGCAACTAGTGGGGTAATGTATGATAGTGTAGAACTAGGGTCAATTAATGCAGATACATTATGTGAAAAGATGGACAGTACCTGTGACCACATTAGTTGAAGCTTCCAAATTTTGCTGACTCCCCAAAGCATAAGTGCAATTCTGGACTCCGCTAGAGGTAGCTTCCCTACTAACACCTCTACTAGGACCTATAGGTGCTTGCTGACCCCTATCTAATAGAGGAACTAATGATGATGATGCAACAGCTAATACAATAGGTTATGTTATATCACCCATTAGTCTCCTTGGGCAATCTCTCATCATATGCCCTGGTGCACCACACCAATAACAAGCGCCTGTCCCAAGATGACATATACCTGAATGACTTCTTACATACTATTTAGAAGGTTGCATAGGGGTCATCTGCTGGCCTACTGAATATCCCATTGTTCTGGCGCCCTGCCCTTCACTTCTTGGATCAAGCTGATTTCTCCTAGACCTCTGAAGTTATGGTGGAGCTTTGGCTATAAGGTAGGTAAATGATGGCCTAGGCGATCTATTATAAAATTGAGTCCTAATATCACCTTGGGACAGTGTAAACTGCCCTGTAAACCTGACCCTCTTGGCCTACCCACTTTCCAACTCTTATGCCCTTCTTCTCGTCCTCTGATCCTCTAATTTCCCTGCAAAAGCTTGCATTCTCACTATATCCATGTCTTTATTCAAGGAAGCAATGGTACAGTCTCTGACCAGATATGTATCCAATCTATCCACATATCAATGAACTCTATCTGCCATAGTAGCAACTACATTGTTAGGACCCGCAACGTAATTTAAACCCCGAACGTCCTTAATTAGTTCGATTTAATAAAGTATTGGGACCAATGTAACATTTTACTTAACTTAGGTC
>JAOTQJ010017058.1:0-17301 GCA_025642045.1 Solanum sejunctum | reverse complement strand
TTTGAGCAATTTTGGCAAAATCTCATAAAAGAATAACTACTTGATTTCAAAAGTGAATATTTTGTATATTGTTAAGTATTTGAAACTAGTTTTTATGCATATGATTCTCACGACTCTGTTCGTGCCCTTTTGGCCCGTTCATCGGTTCCTGGGCTGGTTATTTCGTGCGCATGTATAATTATATGTATATATGTATCTATATTCTAAAATAGGTTGGATACGGTGGGTCGATTTGCCCATGGCCCGACTTTGCTTAGCTTGAAGACATAAGGAGCTGGTCTTGGGATGGCATCATGACGTGTGAGTGCTGGGCCTAGTTCGCCCCGGCTCACGGGAGCGTGTGGCACCGTCGCCTCGGCTCTATAAACATGCATGATGACCTTTATGCATTATGATACGTGAACGGTTGGCGTCGTCGCCCTGGTTCACCTATCCTATGACGTGAGTGCTTGGCCATTGTTTGCCTCGGCTCACCTATATTACAATTAGGATTTGTGTTGGAGATTTCGGAGATTTGAAACTTCTGGTGTTATGCAGTGGTATGGCGCGAGTTTGGAGGTCGCCATCGTTCTCGTCCGATGTGCATTATTTTAATGTTTGAATAAATAAATATTTTGATGTTTACGTACAGGTTTGACTTCTATATTTTCTTATTCGAATTATTACTCTCACTTACATTTCAGACTTTCCGCTTTACATACTTGGTATGCATTACGTACTGACCCCTTCTTTTTGGGGGCTACGTTAATGCCCGCAGGTATAGACGAACAGGTTAGAGGGCCGTCTTCTTAGGATTCCCGCCTACCGTTGAAGTGCTCCCTTGCCTCAGGATCAGTCTGTTGGTATATACACGTTTTCTATTTTCTGTACTTTGCATTTGTATATATTCGAGGGTATGACGGGGCCCTGTCCCGTATTATGATCCAATTTATGTGTCTAGAGGCTTGTGGATACATGTGGGTGTGGGAACTGTGTTGATGTGACATCGTTTGTATGATATATTTGCTGGGTGGTTCTGCCGCAGCGGTGACCTTGTCGGCCCGCATATGTACATATATTTATATAGTAATGTTTGTCATTGCTGGGTTCGCTGTTTGCAGGTGAGGCTAGTCAGTAAAGCAGAGAAAACTCTGCCGAAATTTTGAGAAATTCCTTAGTTATTGTGATTGGAAATCCGGTTCAATGTATGTCTGGATGCCCGACCAGCACTAATCATGGCCCCGGGGTTGGGTCGTGACAGTTGGATTGCCAAGTTTTTTTTTTATTTTTGCCCAAATAGCCTATTTAAAATATGATTAAATAGCTTATTAAATAGTCATAGTTAAGCAAATTAAAATAGTTATTTTGCAAGATTAAGTTATTTGACAAAAACTAATCATTCTAAAATAGAATTAGCATGGATTAATAACATTTAATTGGTTAAGCTTCTTCATATGAAAATATTACTTGTAACAATGAGAAATTGCATTTAACCAAGAATTAATTTAACACTTAAAACATATTTGTTTGTCATAAATTTCTAAAAAATGCTAAACAACAACAACAACAACAACAACAACATACCTCAGTGC
Source organism: Solanum sejunctum (assembly GCA_025642045.1). Lineage (NCBI taxonomy): Eukaryota > Viridiplantae > Streptophyta > Magnoliopsida > Solanales > Solanaceae > Solanum > Solanum sejunctum. The sequence goes on along the minus strand of JAOTQJ010017058.1, from coordinate 15,730 downwards.
CTCAAAAGGCTCCCGCTCATGCGGGGTGAGGGGGGTCGGGTGTACGCAGCCTAACCCCTATGTTTAAAAACATAAAGCGGTTGTTTCTAGATGACCCATGAGGAGCGTCAAAAGTTGCATTGACTAACTGTTACTTCACAAATGAAAAAAGCGCAGATAGTTTAAAGAATCATTTTGGTTTATTCCATCATACTCCAAGGCCAAAAAATAGTCAATCTTTGTCTCCATCCGAGAATGATGGAAATTCAAAGATGCTAAAGCAAGTAGTAAATATTTTTTTTAATATTTATCTTTGTAAGAAATAATATCCATAAATTGATCTATTAAATAAACAATGAAAAAATATTAAAATAATAGTAATAACGAAAATAGTAATAATAGCAATGTTATAATAATAACAATAGTAGTAATAGTAAAAAAATTTCTTGAAAAGCTTATTTTATTTTGTTTTAATTTTGTAAAGAAAAAAAAATTTCATGGATGCTTATCTAATTAAATATGGAGAGCCAAAATTGGGTGTCAACAGCTTGCCCCTTTCTTTGTTCATGGAGGAATGTAACGAAGACGTGGACAAAGAAATATTGACACAAGTTGACCGACCAAAATAACATTTGGGCAACAACTTGACCCTTTATGGAGTTATGGCCAAACTTTGGTTTCCGAGTTGCCTACACATCTCAGGTTTTATGAGAAATCAGGTCATATGTAGTTCGAGAGGGCAAAATCATAATAAATTTTGACTGAATTCAAAATTTGTCCCAGTATCGAATTATAGTAATAGTGAGTCTTCTTAGGTGATGGATTATGAAGAGGCCTTAGCAAATAAAATGAAAATAATCACACTCAAGCTAAGGTAACTCACATACATCGAGACATGGGAATTAGGTCAGATGTAGTTCTAATGGGTAATTGAGAAAGAAAAATACTCCGCAATAATTTCTATTAGAAACCTATGACAGAGGAAAGAAGAAAAAAAGATGCCCCAATATGGATTTATGGTGATACCAAGTCATGGAAGTTAACTAAGAGTCAAACCTGAGTTTCTAAGAACTAAGTCGAGTTGAGTTCTGAAATTGAATCCTTGACGTAGTTAGGGATGCTTGACATTCCACTAGCTTGCCCTAGTTTGTTACTAAGAGAGAGTTCCACGTTATGATGTATTTTCCAGTAAAATAGGTAAAAGGGGTGAAAAGTAATTATTCTGGTTCAAAATCGTAAATGAAAGTAATGTAAAGAGTAGAGTGCAGATATTCAAATGATCGTTGATGTCTTTGTCTTGTATCGTGAATGCAATGTAGGTAAAGTAGCTTGTAATATAGGGGCCTCTGATTGGCGAAACTGTTGTAATGTAACGCCTATATCTTGCGAGTCAAAACATCTAATGTAAAGCTTTCGACTGGCGAGGCGATTATAATGTAATGCTTGTATCTGGCAATGCAACACTTGTAATATAAAGCCTCCAGCTGGTGAAGCGATTATAATATAACTCCTGTATCTGGTGATGCAAAACTTGTAATATAAAGCCTCCAGCTGATGAGGCGATTGTAATGTAACGCTTGTATCTGGCGATACAAAACTTGTAATGTAAAGCCTCCGTCTGGTAGGGCAATTGTAATGTAATGCATGTATTCGGTGATACAACACTTGTAATATAAAGCCCCCAGCTGGTGAGACAATTGTAATATAACGCTTGTATCCGGTGATGCAAAACTTTTAATATAAAGCCTCTAGCTAATGAGACAATTGTAATGTAACGCTTGTATCTAGCGATATAAAGTATGTAAACATAAGATTTAACTCCAGGTGTATGAAAAGGTTGCTAGTATGCATGTCCCTGATCGATGGAGCTTTGACGACATTGCTATATTGCGGTCCTTGACTAGCGGGGTGCCGCTTCTTTGATTATGTAGGCTCCGATTGGTGTAATCTTAGCGATGCTTGTTATGTACAACCTCCAAATTTTGGAGTTTGAATGATGTTTACTATGTATAATCCTCGATTAGCAAAGACTAGATGGTGCTTGCTATATACACATTCTCCAATTGGTATAGTCTGAATGGCGTCTAGGATGTGTAGCCTTCAATTGATATTTTTGATGTTTGCTATATCTTCCAATTGGTGGAGCTTGGATGGCGTTCGCTATATATAGCCTCCAATTGGTGGTGTTTGGACGGTGTTTGCTATGTATAGCCTCCGGTTGGCGTCGTTTGGATGGCGTTTGCTATGTACAGCCTCCAAGTGATGGAGTTTGCTGATGTTTGCTATGTACATCCTCCAAGCGATGGAGTTTGACGTGATTAGTGTTAATCGTAAAAAATGACTTTTTAAAAAAGAAAGAAAAATTCGGTTTAAAATTTAATTAATTTAAGAGAACAAATTTTTTAAAAAAATAAGAAACAGAGTCACTACTTAATATTTTAAAGAAATTAAGAAAACTTAAAATCGTTTTAATACCCTAATAGAAAAAGTCCTAAAATTTTAGAGAAATGGGTAAGGGTTCTTATTAATATTTTAAGAAGGTATTAGCACTTAAAATAGCCGCTAATACGCGGTTATCCGATGATTTGAAAAATTATTTGACTAACTTTTTAAAAAATCAATGTCTAAAATAAAACTTGAAAAAATCTAAGTAAAGAATTTTCACAAGCATATTTGAAGTATTGAAAAGACTTAGAAATGCATTCTTCGAATTAAAAATCACAAAAATCAATTTTTTGACTAACACAAATAATTTGACTTTTGGAGACTTTAATTAGATTAAAACTGGATAAATAAAATATTAGAGTTAGAATCAGGCAATAACAAATAAATATAATAATCAAGTAAAAAGAGAAGAATATAAATCACTTGGGCTTGACAGACCCAAATATCATGTCCTAAATTTTAATAAATAATTGGGCTTGCCTGCCCCTAAAATGTCACCCAACTGCTGCTGTTCCAGAACATGGGCTTGACAGCTTTGCCTAGCAAAGGGTTGCTAAGATAATGGGCTGTTAAGCTCTTTTCGCTCTTGTATATCAGAAAGGTATATACATTGTATATTAGTATATATATCCTCTATTCCCCTTGTATACCAAACATTTCAGCCACCTTGAACTATTTCTGCTGAAGACTAGATTGTTTTGCCTATTTTTAATATCACATCACTATATACATGATGTATATCAGTGTATATGGTGACGTTTCAGGCCTCAAAAATCTATACTGCAACTTATGTATCACGCAAAAATGACCTGAGGCTGACTCTAGATGCAAGGATGGAGTCCAGCATGGATTCGGATGGAGAATTTCATGCACAAAAAATAAATAAATAGGAATTCCTTCAACATATAACATAAACAAGATTTGACAACTTAATAGAAAATATTCACTATTATATCATGATAAAACTCCACTTCACCCCCCCCCCCTTTTGGAAATATCATGATGCCAAATCAAATTACGATGAGAAAAATTAAAAAGAAAGGCATATGATACTATCTTTTGGAGGGCAATAAACTTGGGACAACGAATTAAAGGGGGAGCATTTAACACCAAAATGAAACTCCGTTATGGGTTTCATAATTTTGAAATGAGAAAATTTAGGCCTCATGGGCCTTCAAAGTGACTGGACTTTTCTTGAAAATTAGCTTACTGAAAAAAGAAATCTTGATGTATATTTTTTGAAATGAGGGACGACTCCTCTTGAAATTTTAAAGTCTCCTCTTTTTCTGTAACCCCTCCGCTTACAGTGAGCAAAAAATGGGGATTTTACAGAGAAAATTTTGAATTTTAAAATTGAAACGTTGGAGAGAGACGTTGAGTTATTTCAAAAATAGCTACTGGAATTGGAGTTGGAAATGATTGTAGTAGCTTTTGCTGCAAAATTTGATTTTTGAGTCATTGGTTGAAGAAGAAGAAGAAAAGAGAATTTTTGAGTCTTATGCATGAAGTGCGAGGAAGATGAAAGAATAATGGAGAGTCATGTGGGTCCCATGTGAAGAAAAGAAAGTCAAAAAGGAAAAAGTAAAAAGCAAAAGGAAAAGGACGAAGAGAAAACATGTGGGGTCGAGAAAAATGCGAGGTTGAATTTAACTAAATAATGAATTAAATTAGATCAATTAATGAGCTTCTTTAAAATTAACTAAGCGAAATAACTAACTCAATTATTATCTAGTAATTCTTTTTTGAAAAATAATTCATAATTAAACTAATATGATTAAAAATCTTTTGGAATGACTTTCAAAAAAATTATTTCAAATTATTAAAATTTAAAGAAGCTCGATAATTAATTTATAATATGGAGGGTCAAAATTAGGTGTCAGCAACTGCCCCTCGTTTGACTTGGGGCGATGAAAGAGACCCAAGGCAAAGGAAGTTGAAGAATCCAATTTTGACCGACCACACTTTCATCTTTTGAAAGAGAAGTACGGATTTTTAGAAAATTATGGCCGGATCCTAATGTCGGGATTCCTACATATCTCAGTTTACATGGAAATTCAGGTCACTTGTAGTTTATTACGCTTGATTTTACGCACGATTTTAAAAAAATTCAAAAGTTATTTCAGAGTCGAATTATGAAGAGATCGAAGAGCTTGGAAGTCGAATGAGAGGAGGTTGGGGTACAGTCGAGTTTTCAACGTGGAACTCGCCTACATATCCTAGTCATAGGAATTAGATTGCTTGTAGCTCGAATCAATCAATTGAAAAGGAAATCTCTTATACTAAGATAACCTTTGGTTGAGAAAGAGTGACAAATAAATTGAGTATGAAAAGAGGCTTCAACCTCTTAGTCATGAATGTGGTGCACTTCATACCCATAAGTAAAAATTTACATGGATATGGTTTTCAAAGCTCTTGGTGTATTGTCACTTAGACTAGAAAGATTGATTTGAAATTATCCGGACGCGAAACTGAAATGGACGAATTTAAAGAAATCTCCATATGCCTTTTGACAAGAGTGTGGTTGGATTGTGGTGGTAGTCGATCATCAGCTCGTGTTCAAAGAGTTTGACATTCCTCTTTGGACTATGTCCCAATTTGCTGCTAAGAAAAAGTTTCACGTTATGCTGCATCCTACTTGATGACGTCCACACCTGGTTTAACATGTCATACTGAAGGAGATGACGATCCAATTAATGTGTCATGCTGAAGGAGGTGATGATCCGATAATAAGTTTAACATGTCACGCTTAAGGAGGTGACAATCCAATAATAAATTGCATGTCATTCTAAAGGAGATGATGATCCAATAATAAATGTGTCACACTGAAGGCAGTGACGCTTCAATAATGTAATGTGTCACATTAAAGGCTGTGACACTTCAATTTGTCACGTTGAAGGTGAGTGACTCTTCAAAATAGAATAACTTGTCACACTGAAGGCAGTGATACTCCAATTTGTCTCGTTGAAGGCGAGTGACTGACCAAAATAGATTAACTTGTCACACTGAAGGCAGTGATGCTCTAATTTGTCAAGTAGAAGGCTAGTGACTCTCAAAAATAAATTAAATTGTCACACTGAAGGCAGTGACATTCTAATTTGCCACGTTGAAGGTGAGTGACTCTCCAAAATAGATTAACTTGTCACATTGAAGGCAATGACATTTCAATTTGTCACATTGAAGGTGAGTGACTCTCCAAAATAGATTAACGTGTCACATTAAAGGCAATGACGCTCTAATTTGTCATGTTGAAGGCGAGTGACTCTCCAAAATGGATTAACTCGTCACATTGAAGGCAGTGACATTCCAATTTGAAAAGAGAATAAGTTGAAAGATGAAATCATCCCGCTTGTATTGGTTTGGGTGAAATCTTGCGATCTTGGCCATTGTGTCAGGTTATGCTATCTGTAACATTAAGAAAATGTGTTATAAATCATAATGGAGCAATAAGAAGAAATTTAGGAAATAAATAGAGTAGTGAGTAAAAGTAGAAGTCATCTGAATCATGATGAGGCCACGATGGGTCTAATGATGCCTTATGATTTTAGTTCTTGCATCCAAAGAAAAATGCTTAGTTTTGAGAGACTGATCCATGTTGGTTTTGCCTCGCCATCTTGATGTTTTTCCACCATTTGATTTGTATGCTGGATTCGTCTTGAAGTGCAAATTTGATGGAATTTTTCAGGGCCTTCCTCAAAACTTCTAACCCAGTTTAGAATACAAAAGGAGTCTTAACTTTCCTGTACTTTCTAATTGATTTTTTAAGAAAACCTCAAAAAATCTGCCCCAGTTGCAATTTTAATGTCATTTTGATTCTAACTTGTTGGAAAAAGTCTTCTTTTAAGGAATTTTGAGATCCTTTCAAAATTCTACCCCAATTTTCATTGTAAAGAGGAATGAAAATATTACAGAGAATATGATTGAGCTGGTGTGACACGTACATATACTGTTGAAATAGGAATCAGGTCAAACGTAGTTAAAATCATAAAAGCGAATTGAAATTTTTTAGATAACTTTACAGAAGTAGATGAAGGCTGCCTATGTATTCACTAGGGAAATCAAGTCGAACATAGTTCACATTACAAAGGAGGAACATTACAAAGAAAATCAAACCATGGATCACCATTACAAAGGATAGAAAGCAATAAAATCCGATTATAGGGAAAGAAAACACCAAACTTCAAATGCAGGACTGAAACATGCAAAAACATAACCTCTAGAAAACATCGTTTCTTCTTTGTAATTGATTTCACCACTAACTACTCTTTGTGCCCAAGAAGTAGATTGTTTTCACATTCGAAGCTTCTGCAAGTTTAACTATCTAATTATCAATCAGATCTTGAATCTTATGCTTAAGGGCGATACTTTTTTTGGTATCGTGTCCAGTGACTCCTGAGTGATAAGTGCAATGCTTATTTGGATCATACCAATCAGCTGAAGTGTTCACAACCTTAGATTTTATTTGATGGAGCATTCTTGTTGCCTTCAACCTCTCGAACAGAATAGTCAATGGTGCCACCAAATGGAGTGAAGACTCAATGAGGTTTTCCTTTGAAATTGGAACCAGGTGCATAATTTTATATCAATCATAGAGCATGATATATTTATTGTGTGTAGCAGATAGGGTATTGTGCAGTGGGATAGCCTAGAGGTGGCACACAATTATATGAGGTAGATTCTCGAGTTATTACTGTCATAACTTCTTTCTCCTTTTTCTTTCCATTTCCAAATAAACCAGTTTGAAAAGCTCTGTTATTGAATTGAGATGATGTCAAATTTGTAATTCTACCCGTCTTAAGACCATCCTTAATCATTTTCCCAGCTTTGATAACTTCAGCAAATGTCTTTCCACCCATTGTTACCATTCGTTCATAGTATTCTGAGTCTTGAGCTTGAATGAAGTGGGTAATCATCTCTGTTTCTTCCATGGGTGGATGCACCCTAGATGCCTCTTCTCACCAATGTATGGCATACTTTCGAAAGCATTCTGTTGACTTTTGTTTTAGCTTTGTAATGGAGATTCTATCAAGAGAACTCTCAATATGAAACTTGTAGTGATCTACAAAAGCATTCGCCAAGTCATCCCAAGTACGCCATCTAGTCACATCTTGCTTAGAGTACCATTCCCAATCTATTATAGTCAAACTTTGATTATAAAGTTTGATTCTAATACCTTCATTATTTCCAATGCCAATCAACTTTTCACAATAGAGTTTCAAATGGAAGAAAGGACTTCCTTATCCATCAAACTTCTCAAATTTTGAATTCTTGTAACTAGGAGGTAGCTCAACATCGGGAAATGTGCACAATTCTTCATATTTAACACTTCGCTTGCCCCTGAGCCCACGAAGATCTCTCATGGCATCCTATAAGATTTGCATTTTCCTATTCATCATTTCAACATCAACCACTTTTGCATCATTTTCAGTTTCAACATAGTGACCACCATCTTGATAGTAAATTTCTAGAATTTTTGTAGTAGGTGGAGCAGTAACATAAGTATACACTAGTAGAGCATGATGTGTCATAATTACAGCTTTTGGAGGAGCAACAGTGTCTAGAAGGGGAACCTCCTGGGTTGGATGAGTGAATGAAGCATTTTGAGTTTGTTGAGAAGTAGTAAAAGGATCTCCTTGGCCAAGCTCATTTTAGGTTGAAAATGAAAGAAATGCAGGACCTTTGGGTGCATGTCAGGGGGTAGATTCTGAAAAGCAGCTTGGTATTGTGTCACTATGAAACTTAGTTCAATGAGTATTTGCACTAAACGAGCTATGATTTTCAATTGTGATTCAGTTCTTGTCGAGGTACCAGGATTGGCTGTGATAGATATAGTAGAAAAAGCTTCAGATTAAGTGACTGCATTGATCGACCCAGAGTCCATTCTTGAACGAGTCTTTTTGGTAGCCCAAGTAATAAATGATGAGTTTGTGTCAACTTTCGTGGCCTTAGGCCGTGTGAAATATGAATGTTCTGTCCAGTGGTTATTTGAAAAATTCTTTACTTCGATAACGTGAGCAAGTTTGACTACTAACACAAATCAATTTCTCCTCTATAAAGGAAAGAAAAAGTCAAAAAGTGGAAGAGTTGGTCCATTAATCATAATAAATAATCAAAGTATTAAATAACATTTGTTTTGCCTAAACAAATTAATCCAAAATCCGAAGAACAGGAGATTTTAGAAGAATGACCAAATGGACAAAATTTGATCAATTACTGGACTAAATGAATTTATGATTTGAATAAAATGATCACAAATTGGCTTTCTGAAAGGTTTAACTGAGAATAATGGTATTATAAAATTTGATTTGAAGCTGGTAGAATACTTAGTAATTCTGGCTATTTTGAAATGGAAATTATTTTTCAAGAAGAACAATGTCAACATGAATTTGAGTGATGATTCAATTGAACATAAGGAGTGATTTTAAGTGTTTTGAACAATGGGCTCAAAAGTCTTTTAGAAAGGTAGTCCAAAATTAGATTTTATATGCCTAAAATGTTCTAAAACTTTGTATTGGAATAATGGACCAATCATGTTTGAGGCAAAACATATGATTTTAAACACACAAGTGAAACAACATAAATAAGCAAGTTATATCGCATTTAGCACATAAACAAAATATAATGCGTCCAAATATACATGTGTGACCCTTTATGCCAAGGGTAGGCTTGACAATCTGAAGGATGTATTACACAATTTGAAACGTTCCATTGCCCCAAAAATGACAAGTTTTATAAGTAAATAGAATCGGGATACATAATAGGGAAAAAAAGACATAAATAATCAGTCTCACGCACGGGCACAAACATCTATATATAGACTTTCTTCTTGAACTTATCAGTATTTCCAAACATCTTCGGATGAAATAGTACCTCGTGAAGATTCAACTTTGATTAAACTATTAAAATAAAATTCCAACCCCAAGGGACAATAGTTCATCAAATATCATATACAACCTTCAAATTTTAAACACATAAACATGATCGTCCAATTGGGCCAGGGGCCATTTTGGGCTCAAGGTAGTCTGTCTAGTGGGCCTAATACGCCTCAAGTATTGGGTCGACCTAAGAAAATTCTTAGAAGTAGGAATTTGACTTCGGTCTAACCTAAGTAGATTAAGAGTGGGTTTCGAGAATACTGGAACCTGAGTTGGACAAACTTCAGGGTGAAATAGTAAATGAAGTTGGATGACCACAAACCAACTATCCATTTACTATTTTCAAAGAAATATTAATGGTTTTTTCTGAAGGGACAACCGCAAATAACCATGTAACTACCCTTATCCTAATTCAAACTAAATTGCCGATTGGCGAGATTGTGCCATGAAATGCCACAACAGTTTAATATTCAAATTTAAATAAATAAAGCACAAAAATATTACAATATCAAATAGTTAATTAAATAGGTCAAACTAACGGTTAAAACCTAATTAAATCCCCAGCAGACTCACCATTTTTGTTAATCGTGAAAAATGACTTTTTAAAAAGAAAAAAATTTTTGGTTTAAAACTTAATTAATTTAAGACAAAATCAATTTTTTCAAAAAAAATAAGAAAATAGGGTCGCCACTTAATTTTTAAAGAAATTAAGAAAACTTAAAATAATTTTAATACCCTAACAGAAAAAGTCCTAAAATTTCAGAGAAATGAGTAAGAGCTCTTATTACTATTTTAAAAAGGTATTAGCACTTAAAATAGCCGCTAACACGCGGTTATCTGACGATTTGAAAATAATTTAACTAACTTTTGAAAAAAATCAAATGTCTAAAATAAAACTTAAAAAAATCTAAGTAAAGAATTTTCACAAACATATTTGAAATATTGAATAGGCTTAGAAATTCATTTTTCGAATTAAAAATCATAAAAATCAATTTTTTGACTAGCACAAATGATTTGACTTTTGGGGACTTTAATTAGATTAAAACTAAATAAATAAAATATTAGCATTAGAATCAAGCAATAACAAATAAATACAATAATCAAGTAAAAGGGAAAGAATATAAATCACTTGGGCTTGGCAGACCCAAATTTCGTATCCTAACTTCTAATAAATAATTAGGCATGTCTAGCCCATAAAATGTAGCCCAACTGTTGTTGTTCCAAAACTTGGGCTTGGCCCCTTTGCCCAACAAAGGGTTGTTGAGATAATGGACTCTTAAGCTCTTTCCTTCCCTATATATCAAAAAGGTATATATATATATATATTATGTATATATATCAGTGTATATATCCTCTCTTCCTCCTGTATTTAAACATTTCAGTCACCTTGAACCATTCCTACTAAAGACTCGATTTTTTTGCCTATTTTTAATATCATATCATTGTATACATGTTATATATTAGTGTATACGGTGATGTTTTAGCCTCTAAAAATCTGTAGCGCAACTTTTCTATCACGTAAAATGACTCGAGACCAATTCTAGATGCAAGGATTGAGACCAGCATGGACTTGGATGGAGGAGTTCATGCATAAAAATAAATAAAGATGCATACCTTCAACATATAACATAAACGAGATTTGACAATTGAATAGAACATATTCACTATTATATCATGACAAATCCCCACTTCAAAAATCCTTTTTTTTGGAAACTATCATGACGCCAAATCAAATTACGATTAAAAAATTGAAAAGAAAGGCATACGATGTTATCTTTTGGATGACAACAAACTTGGGAGGATGAATTAAAGAGGGAGTTTTCAATACCAAAACAGAACTCGCTTATGGGTTTCATAATTTGAAATGATAAAATTTCGGCCTTAGGGGCCTTTAAAGTGGCTGGACTTTTCTTGAAAATTGGCTTACTGGAAAAAGAAACGGTGATGTATATTTTTTGTGATGAGGGACGACTACTCTTGAAATTTTAATAGCTCCTCTTTTATCTGGAACCGCTCCCCTTACAGTGAGCAAAAAATGGTGATTTTATAAAGAAAATTTTGAATTTTAAAATTGGAATATTGGAGAGAGACGTTGAGTTGTTTCAAAAATGGCTACTGGAATTGGAATTGTTGGAGATGATTGTAGCAGCTTTTGCTGCAAAATTTGATTTTTGGATCGTTGATTGAAGAAGAAGAAAGGAGAATTTTTGAGTCTTGTGCATGAAATGTGAGGAAGAGGAAAGAATAATGGAGAGTCACGTGGGTCCCACGTGAAGAAAAGAAAATCAAAAAAGGAAAAGTAAAAAGCAAAAGGAAAAGGAAAAAGGGAAAACATGTGGAGTTGGGAAAAATGCGGTGTTGAATTTAAATACACGATGAATTGAATTAGATTAATTAATGAGCTTCTTTAAAATTAACTAAGCGAAATAACTAATTCAATTATTATCTAGCAATTTTTTTTTGAAAAATAATTCATAATGAAACTAATATGATTAAAAAACTTTTGGAAGGACTTCCAAAAACTTTTGGAAGGACTTCCAAAAAATTATTTCAATAATTAGCATAATTCTTTTGACGTAGTTAGGCGACGGTCTTCCTTCGGCGGAGCTTATTCAATGCAGTTAGATGTAGTCCCCAATTGGTGGAGTTATCCTTAATAAAAAATAAACTATCCTATTTGTCCTATGTGGTCCTTTTTGTCTTTCTGATTCGGATCTCAAGTGTACTTGCAAGTATTTAAAATGGAACCTTATTAGACAAAAAATAAGTAGCATATCAAGAAAGTAAATAGGGAGAAAATACTTTGGCTTATGATTGGAATAAGTCAAATGGCATCTCTGGTTGTGTCCCGAGACTTGATGTTAGCTTCTTCGACATCTTGTATTCTTGCTTTGAAAGAAAAATTTTTAGTTTGGGAGGGGGTGTTGCCAACTCGCGAACTTTAGCTTCGTCATCAAAAACCTTCAATACTTTTTCGATCTGTCCTCAATCTCTTATCCTGGAGACTTGGTAGATGGAATAGAAAAAAACATTTTGAAGAATAATAATAGATTCTTTATAAGGGAGCATATTACGTATATATTAGATATATTAATATATATATATATAGTAATCCTTAATCATTCTAATGTTCTGACACATTTCGAGGTCCATCGAGCTTCTCCATATCCAAAGGTAGTCCTTCTCATACTCTCATCTTCTCATGACACTTCTCTGACTCTTTTGGGAGACTTGTTGCTCTCCAATGATGCATAATTAAAGGAGGGTTTCCCTATGGGTATGACCGAACCCTTAAAGGTTGCCTACATATCCTCAAATGGGAAATTAGGTCTGCACGTAGTTCAGGGGTAAAAGAATAAAAAATATGCAAGGCAATAACTGAGTCTGACTCAGGCTGCCTACGTATCCAAATGGAATCAGGTCAAAATGTAGTTCAATACAATAAGGAGAAAAATAAAATGCAATGACCGGGTCTGACTCAGTCTGCCTATGTATCCAAGCAGAATCAGGTGAAAACATAGTTCAATTACGATGGAGAAGTGAAAATCATGAAGGGACCGAATTCGACAAGGATTGCCTACGTATCCCACCAAGGGAATTCAGGTCGGGCATAGTTCTGAATATATATAAATGATGCTTTTGGATTTTCTAAGGAGACCAGACCCGATGTGGGTTGCCTACGTGCCCCACCATGGGAAGTCAGGTCGAGACATAGTTCTGTTACATAAGAAAAATGTAGAAATAAAATTAGTCTTGATATCTTCAAATGTAGTACTTCTTGATGGCATCTGAATTGATTGGCTTGGTGCTCACCATGTCGTCCATTTTAGGTAAGATCACTGCTCCTGCAGAGAGTACTCTATGAACCATGCAGGGACACTGCTGATTTGGTGTAAATTTTCCTTTAACTTCTCCTTGGTGAGAAAATATCTTCTTCAATACTAATTCTCCTGGTTTGAACTATCGAGGCTTGACCCTTTTTTGAATGCCTTGGCCATTTTATTTTGGTATAGTTAGCCATGACAAACTGCATTCATCCATTTCTCGTCAATGAACATCAACTATTCGATTTGACTATGAATCTTTTCTGTATCATCCAAACCAACTTCTTAGATAATCTTTAAAGATGGTATCTCCACCTCAGCAGGTATTACTGCATCTGAACCATAAACCATCATATAAAGAGTTTCCCCAGTGGATGTCCGAATTATGGTACGATAACTGAGTAAAGCATACAATAGCTTCTCATGCCATTGCTTGTGACTATCTATTATCCTCCTGAAAATCTTCTTGATATTCTTATTTGTGGCCTCAACTGCTCCATTCATATGTGGTTGATAGTTTGTGGAGTTTAGATGAGAAATCTTGAACCTTTTGCAAATCTCTTCCATGAGGTTACTATTAAGATTCGCTGCATTATCTGTGATGATTGGTTCTAGAACCCCAAACCGACAAACTATATTGTTGCGAACAAGATCTGCCATAACCTTCTTAGTCATTGCCTTGTATGTCAAAGCTTCAACCCACTTCATGAAATAATTGATAGATATTAGGATGAAATGATGTCCATTTGATGTGATGGGCTCTATGGGTCCGATCGTGACTCAATCTCTCTTTTCTTTGAAGCTTGTGCAAAGTGATACTATCTAAAGGCCTCGCACTGGCGCTAGTTGAACCTTCTTTGGTCTCTTTCAGTGGCAGGCTTACCTTTTTTATTTCATGCCCCAAGCAGCCAATGGCCAAGGAGAACCCATCACGTTGAGCTCATTTGGTGGGACTCGTATAAAATCTCCATGCACTTGGCATTGGTGACACTTCTGCACATATAAAATACTATCTCTCTCCATCGTCATCCAAAAATATCTAGCTCTTAAAATCTTCTTTGCCAGGGTAAACTTATTCATTTGAGGCCCACATGTTCCTACATATATCTCTTCTAAAAGACTTGTCGCTTCCGCCGCGTCGACACATCTTAGAAATTCTAAATTTGGAGTCCTCCTTTATAGGATTTCTCTGTTAAGAAAGAAATGACTGATCATTCTTCTCAAGGTCCATTTTTGCTTGCTTGTGGCATTTTTAGGGTACTTTTGTTCTTCTATCAATCTCTTGATGTCGTAATACCATGGTTTTCCATCCAATTCCTCGTCTACATGAAAACAATTTATATGTTGGTCATATATCTCCACCTTAATGGGATCGATGTACTTCTTGTTTAGATGTTGAATCATTAAGGGAAATGTTGCTAAAGCATTGGCAAACTCATTTTGAGTTCGAGGGTCATGCTTGATTTCAATCTTTGTGAATCTCTTACTCAACTACTTTATATAGTGCAAGTAAGGAAGGATGTTAACACCCTTAGTAGCCTATTCTCCTCAAACTTGATAAATCAACAAATTGGAGTCCCCTATCACCAAGAGCTCTTTGATGTTCATGTCTACCACCATCTTGAGTCCGAGAATACAAGCTTCATACTTTGCCATGTTATTTGTACAATCAAATCTGATCTTGGCTAACATTGGATAATATTGACATGTCTCTAAAATTAAGACTACTCCTATTCCAACTCATTTAGAATTTGATGCTCCATCAACGAACATCCTCTACCCATCGTATGATTCTTATATGTCTTCTCCTACAAACAATGCCTCTTCATCGAGTAAGTATGTTTTGAGCGGCTTGTAATCTTGATCCATTCGATTTTCTACAAGGTGGTCAGCCAAGGCTTCCCCTTATACATAATATCAAACTCACTCAATAAAATCTGCCATTTTGCCAATTTACCAGTAGGCATCAACTTTTGAAATATGTACTTGAGTGGATCTATTCTTCAGATCAAGTACGTGGTGTATGCAGATAAGTAGTGTTTGAATTTTTATGCGATCCTAGTTAAAGCGCAATAGGTTCGTTCCAGCAAGGTGTATCTTGCCTCGTATGGGGTGAACTTCTTGATTAATGTTAGGACTCGTAACGTAATTTAAACCACGAACGTCCTTAATTTGTTCACTTTAATAAAGTTTGGGACCAAATGTAACATTTTACTTAAGTTAGGTACTTAAGAATAAAAAGGGATGTGGGGTCAAGGTGGGTGTCTTATTTTGATTGGCACAAGTGTGTGTATGTGTGCCTACATATATGTGTGTATATCTTGTGCAAGATATACAAATCTACACTTAGCAAAACAAAAAAAAATTGTTGAACAAGTGAAGTAGCCTCGGGTTGCTACAGTAACCCTAAAAAAATTCGATTTTTTTATGTTTTCGATTATTTGATATTTCAAACTCGGTATATTGAAGCCCTTATGTAGAGTGGTGGCGTTGGTTGGTCGAGAAAACACGTAGTTTGCCGATTACAAAAGTTTGGGGTGTAATAAAGTCTTGGAAGGTATGTTAAGTTTTGTTGTTGTTTATGTTAATTAATGGTTATGAAGGTGTTAG
>JAOTQJ010017048.1:0-17304 GCA_025642045.1 Solanum sejunctum | reverse complement strand
CCCAACCACATACAGCCAAAACTACACACCTGCATTAAGAAAAGTCTAAAAATTATATATATATATATATATATAGATAGATAGAGAGAGAGAGAGAGAGAGAGAGAGAGAGAGAATGAGATACACATCTCATAGAATTATATCTCAAAAATGTCCAATAGGTAGTACATGTTAAACAATATATTTATTGTGTCTCAAATAACAATAGTAATATCAATGTATTCACATTTTCACATTCATCAAATATAACATATGAAAGAAGTAAATGATATGAGATGGAGTGAATGCATGAGATGTAAATAATGTGATACAATGTCAAATATTATGATGCATATATGTCATATGATACACATTGCCGATAAACTCAGATCAGAATCCATAGGGGCCTCACAGACCATGTATCTACTATATCCATCTCCCTTATGTATTACTTTTACATCTATATGAAACTATTTTCCTTCATCTTTTTATTTTTTTCTTTCTTTTCTTTTTCTCTAGCAAGAACCATTTTCCTTTGGCTTTTTATTTCTTTTGTTTCTTTTGTTTTTTCTCTAGCCAAAACCATTTTCCTTATGCTTTTTGATCAATGGGTCATCAAACAAACACATAGTAATTGCACATTAGTCATATCCATGAAAATAGAACATGCAAGACGTCCATATGAATCATGTATCTCCACTATCAAAATCGAGTTGCTCACAAGTGCACAGGTATTAACATTATAACTTCAACATCAACACAATCTCAATGTCAACATCGATTAACTCAAAGGTCAAATTTCAACATATGAACCATTACTTAATTCAAAATCTTATAATTAAAGCCTATGAATATAATTCTACCCCAAGCACTTAATTTCATACACATAGGAACATACAATATTCAATCATACTTAACAATATGTTAGAAGTTCACTTGCCTTAGAAAAAGTCTCGAATCAAATCTCTCAAATCAAATCAAGTATAAATATTTCCCCTTCCTACGATACTATAAGGCCCTATATGTTAAGAGGTATGAAAGTGCCTAAGAAATTCAGTCTAAATAATTTCCAAAGTATAAGTGAATTTAATGGAAGGGCTTACAAGCTTGTAAGGGTCCAAACCTCAGAAGGCCTTAACAATGCATAAAAACTATTTTTTTTAAGTTTTTGGCTAGGGATCCCCACGAAAGAGTCCACCATGGTGTGTGGTGCATACCGCTGATCGTGATGTTTCTTGTGAAGGCTCCCTTAAGGGCTTGTTTCTACTCCTTTGCATGATCCATGGAATTTTGGCCAAAGGAACCTTTTATGGCCTCTAGTACTGTCCACGGGTCATGTAGGGCACCTTAGAGGCAACCTTCATCCTTGAGGAGGCTTCCATGAGGATTTCACATAAAGGGCTATACCACGGACCCTCCATTTTAAAGCCACGCTTTGGACAAGTATACCTACCACTGACTCCTATACGGACCGTGGTGCTCACCCCGGGCCATGTAAGGCCCTTCATGGATTTTTTACTATGTTTTTTTAAGGGCATTTTAGTAACTTATAGACTTTTTAGACTATTTCAAGACCCTTAAGCTTATACCTAGTCATTTTCACTCATTCACTCTTATTTTAACACTTAGTCTCTAGAACTCATCTCATAAGACTTCATTCAAGCCTATCTTTGAAGGATCAATCTAAGATCTCAAGTGTGCTCTCAAGTCTAAGTCTATCTCATACTAATCACTCTAATATTATCAAGGTATATGGGATTGATTCATGATTCCCTTCCAATGATGAAGACCCAAAAATCTATTTCTTCAATTTTATGAGTTCAAGTACAAATTGCAAATGGGTCTTTTAAATTGGTTTTAATTTCTTGAAATAGATCTATGGGATGAACTTAATTATTGATTTTATGATAAGATGAATCTTATTATTATTATTTACATTGATATTATGAGAATTTAACATATATGTCCCTTTAACATATGAATATATGCAAATATGTTTTAATTATTGATTTGTTCATGGATTTCATATGATCTCTTCCTATTATGTTATTTTAATTATGCATTCTAATTGTCCATGTTATTCCTTCATTCTGCATGACATATACATACATGAACAAGTATTTTCATGAGATTTATGATGTGAGTTATGACCCAATTATGATTATGACTGTGATTTCAAGCAAGTATGGTTATGGCATGATATGTGATCACATAACACCTATCATATGGTTTTATGAATTTATAGGTATCTATACACCATTATGCTCAAGTATGAATGAGTTATTCCTATGCATGAAAGTACTACATGAAGTATGATTTGGCATTTAAGCATAAGTACGCATGACTATAAAGTCTGATTTGACCTTTAAGCCTCACTATACACAAGTGTGATTTGAAAGGACTTATGTTTCGATTTCATGCACTTATATGTATGTGTGCATATATATATTTATGAATATATGTATTCTCATAGGATGATTGATTTAGCTCCAATGAGATTAGAGGTGCGGGCTTGACCTAAGGGGTCCATATACAAAGTGTCCTTTCTCATAACTATGTGCCATCCATAGGTTCATGCTTATAACTCTTTAAGGAATGATTATGATTCATGGCCATCATATTGAAATGATCTGGTCGTAATGTGCGGTGTTATTTTGGAAAATCCTTTCCAAAATAGGGTGTTCCGTAAGGTAAGGTTATTTGTCCAAAATGGGAAGGACTTGTAAGGAGGAGCATGATCTACCTTTGGCAAGTAGATCACCCTTTCTTTGATATAGGGAGAACATTGGAATTCCAAGTAATAACTCATTTTGTCTATATATATGTCATTTGAGGTGACATTTCCCTCTATGTTTAAGGTATTATGGCATTAATGAATTATGGATTTTAAGGCATATTGATATTGTATTCTTTCCTATGTACTTTCTTCTATATATGCGCCCTTGTCAGCTAACATTGATTTGCAGGTTAGCATGTTCATAAGCATTTGTATGCCCGCATACTTGGTACATTCAAACATATTAGTGCATACTTTTTGCCGACATAATCTAACTATGTAGGAACTGGAGACTACCCTCATCCATCTCTTCATGGCTAGATATTTGTGAAATTTTCTAAAAGCTAGTTCCTTATTCCAATGAAAAGACCCATCTTCTATGTACCTACTATTGTTATGAATTTTTTATGTCTATTATTATGAGTTTGAGCTCGAGACATGGCTTGGACCATGTCTTATCTATAATTTAGAGGCATTTGTTGTACATTATGTAAACTCTATGTACTGTCTTGATATGTTTGATAATGTGGAGGCTATGCTTATGTCTTATGTTATGTTGATGTTATGATGTGATGATGAGATATAGAAATTCCTAGGCTCTTATCCCCGTAGAGCGAGTCATACTTACCCTTCCCTTAGACTTGTGTGCTATCTGAGTTTATGATAATCCCTTTCCCAATGACATCCCCATAGCTTGAGTCCAAAGTCCTTCTTTCCTTAGAATTATTTACGTAATTGTTTGATTATACACTTCTGAACTAGTGGCATGTATATAGATGCTATGAGGGTTGTTTGGGGATTCTCCAATTTTCCATTCGTCATGTCACTCCTAGGCCCTAGGTCTAAGTTATGACAAGTTTTTCTATCCAATCACTAAGGGTTTAAAATGGTCCTTAGGGTCCAACATGATGCATCAGGTGGAGTCCAACGTGATGCATCAGGTAGAGTCTTATTCATAGGTGTGAAGTGCACATATTCATGAGTGGGAGGCCATGATAGCATTTTAGTAAGTATATCACTTCTTTGTTTCTTAACTCTACTGATGTCATTGACACTCTTAGAAAAGATGCCTCCAAGAAGAGCTCATCTTCAAAGACAAGCCCAAGGTAATGAGGACCAAGCCCCTCAAGAGCCTGTGGGAGAGCCACTTATTCATGATGAGTTTTGGATGGTCATTGTCATGCTAGATCAAGTGGTGACCAACAAGGCTAGGCAGGCTAATATTCCTCATCATGTTTCAACTTCGGTTGCTAGGGTAAGAGACTTCACCTGGATGAGTCCTCTCGAGTTTTATGGTTTGAAAGTTGATGAGGATGCTTAAGAAATTATTGATGAAATCTCTAACATGTCGACTACTATAGGAGTATCTTCTGAGGAAAAAGCTAAGTTGACTGCTTATTAGTTGAAGGATATGGCTCAAGTATAGTACACCAGTTGTTGGTTGAGACGGTAGGTGATGATAGGGTTGGTTTGGAAGATTTCATGTTTGCTTTTATGGACCGTTTCTTTCCCCTTAAGCTTAGGAAGGCAAAATGGAAAAAATTATCAATCTCAAATAAGGTGGAATAAGTGTGAGGGAATATTCCCTCAAATTTACAAGACTCTCAAAGTATGCTCCTAGTGACCGATCTCCATGCAAGAATGCACAAATTTAATTTTTGGGATCTCTGTTTTGTTTATGAAAGAGTGTCGTATCGCCATGCTTATTCAGGAGATAGACATATCTAGGCTCATTACATATGCTGAACAGATTGAAGGGGGGAAGCTCAAAGAAAGAAGAATAAATGATTCTAAGAGAGCCCGTTATGATGGTGGGTTCACAAACTCTAGATGTGGTGGTTGTTATGGTCTCTTCTAACAAGTCCAAGGTTTAAAACTAAGTATTTCTAGCAATAGAGTTCCTCCTCCAAATTCCAAAGTTGGAAGTGGGCTAGTTCATCCTAAGTGTACCTTCTATGGAAAGAACCATCTAGGTAGACGTATGAAAAAGATAGGTGCTTGCTTTAGGTGTGGTAGGCTAGGCCATAAAGTTGTTGATTGTCCTAATGTTCCTAAGAAGGGGCAAGGCTAGGTGGCTCAGAGTGATAAAGCCTAGCCAAAGTCTTCACAAAGTAGTGCTCCTAGGAACAATACATTATATGCCTTACATGCTAGAAAAGAGGTGGAAAAGACTCAGGATGTAGTGACTGATATGATGAATGTCTTTGATTTTGATTCTTATGCTTTGATTGATCCAACTACAAATTTATCATTTTTGACATCTCTTATGGCTATTAAGTTTTTTTTGAGTCCTGAAATTTTAAGGGAACTTTATTCTGACTACACTGTAGTGGGTGAGTCTACTATTGTCAAAAGATTCTATTAGGGTTGTTCTGTTTCTGTCTTGCATAAATTCCTTCCTTGTGATCTCGTGGAACATGAGATGTTTGATTTTAAGATTATTTTTGGGATGGATTGGTTGCATGCTTTGCATGCTTTTATGAATTGTAAAACTCGGAAGGTCAATTTCAAGTTTCTGAATGATCCTATTCTTGAGTGGTAGGGTAGTGACACCACTTTTACGAGTCAATTTGTCTCTTATCTCAAAGCTCAAAAATAATTTACAAGGGGTGTATCTACCATATTGATAGGGCTCAAGATATTAAGTCTGAATCTCTTACTCTTGAATTCCCATGGTTAATGAGTTTATGTATGTTGTGCCTAATTATTTACTTGGTATTCCTCTCGAAAGGGAAGTATACTTTGGCATTGATCTCTTTCCAAATACTCAACCCATTTCTATCCCTTTTTATCATATGGCTCTAGATGAACGGAAGGATCAATTGAAGGATTTTTTGGAGAAGGGCTTTATTAGGCCCCAAGTCTATTACCTTGGGTTACTCTTGTGTTATTAAAGAGAAAGAAGGATGAATCACTTTGGATATGTATTGGCTATAGATAACTAAATAAGGTTACCACCAAGAATAGTTATCTATTGCCTAGAATTGACGACATGCTTGACCAGGTACAAGGTGCTCTACCCACGTCACGAAGTTGACCTCCATTTCGAATATAATTAGTTGAAGGTAAAGAAGTATGGTATTCCCAAGTTAAATTTCCAGATTAGATATCACAACTTTGAGATCGTAGTAATATCCTTTGGGTTGACCAATACTCTAGCAGTGCTTTTGGATCCTATGAATCAGTTCTTCAAGCCATTCCTTGATAGTTTTGTGGTTGTCCTTACTAATGATATCCTAATTTATTTTCGAGTGAGCAAGAGGATATGGGTCACTTGAGGTTGGTTCTTCAGACCTTGACAGAAAAGAAACTATTTTCCAAGTTTAGTAAATATGAGTTTTGGTCAGGAGAGGTAGCATTCCTTGGTCACATTGTATCTAGTGATTGTATTAAAGTCGATCCAAAGAAAACTAAGGCTTTGAAAAATTGGCCTAGATCCTTGACTCCTTCAGGTATTCAGAGTTTTCTTGGGTTAATTAGTTATTATCAGAGATCTATTGAGGGGTTTGCATCTATTAGTTCACTATTGAGGATTCGTGGTATATTGCATTGCCTCTTGGATTCGTCTGGGGTGTGTGTTTATGCATCATGGCAAGGTGATAGATTATGTATCTAGACAATTAAAGGTGAATGAGCAAAACCATCCAACTGATGATGTTGAATTAGTAGCTGTGGTGTTTGCCTTGAAGATTTGGTGACATCATTTATATGGGGTTCATGTTGATATGTCACTAATCGCAAGATCTTGCAATATGTTAAGTCTAAAGTCCTTCCTATTGAGTCGGTTTCGGTGGATAACGAGTTTCTTGATGTCTTTCTTGATGAGCTTCCTAGTGTTCCTCCAAAAAGAGAAATAGACTTTCATATAAACCTCATTCCCAATACACAATCCATTTCTATTTCCCCTTACCATATGGCCCCAACGGAGCTGAAGGAGTTGAAAGATCAATTGAGGGATTTGTTGGAGAAGGGTTTTGTAAAGCCTAGCAAGCCACTTTGGGGTCTACTAGTATTGTTTGTAAAGAAAAAGGATGGTTCCCTTAGAAAGTGCATTGATTTTCGACAACTTTATAGGGTTACTCTAACAAGTACGCTCTACCAAGGGTTGATGACCTTTTTGATCAAATATAAGGGGATAGTCACTTTTCTAAGATTGATATTCGGTTCGAATACTACCTAGTGAGAGTGACAGAGTGTGACATTTCCAATACGGCTTTCTGAACTAGGTTTGAGCATTTGGAATTCGTGGTTATGTATTTTGGATTGATCACACACTGGCTATATTTATGGATCTCATGAATAGGGCCTTTAACCCTACCTTGACATGTTTGTGGTGGTTTTTATTGATGATATATTGATTTATTCTCGACGTGAGGAAGAGCATGTGAATCACTTAAGGGTGGAGTTGCAAATCTTGAGGGACGAGAGGTTGTTGGCTACATATGAAAAGTGTGAATGTTGGTTGAAAGAGGTTGCTTTTCTAGGGCAGGTGTTATCGGGTGATGGCATTAAAGTTGGCCCTAAGAATTCGGAGGTGATAAGAAATTGGCCTAGGCCCTTGACTCTAACGAATATCAGAAGTTTCTTAGGTTTGATGGGTTACTACCGGAGGTTTGTGAATAGTTTTTCTTCTATTGCTTCCCCTATGACAAATTTTACCCAAAAGAAGGCAAAATTTCTTTGTACCAATGAATGTGAAAAGAGTTTTCATAATTTAAAGATGAGCTTATTTTTGCTCCTATCTTGGCTCTACCGGAAGTCTTAGGAGGGTTTGTGGTTTATTGTGATGCCTCAGGAATTGGTTTGGGGTGTGTTTTGATGTAAATTGGCAAGGTGATAGCATATGCCTCTAGGATACTTAAGGTGCATGAGCAGAATTATCCCATCCATAATCTTGAATTGGCGGCCGTGAGGTTTGCTTTGAAATTTGGCATTACTATTTGTATAGAGTTCATGTTGATGTGTTTACTGACCAAAAGAGTCTCCAATATGTGTTAAAATGAAAAGATCTTAACTTGAGAGAAAGAAGGTGCTTAGAACTCCTCAAGAATTATGACATGATTATATACTACCATCTCGGCTAAGCTAATGTTGTAGCCGATGCTCTAAGTAGAGTGACCATGGGTAGTCTAGCTCATATTGAGGTTGGTAACAAGGAGGTGGCTAGAGAAGTTTACTGCTTAGCTAGGTTGGGGGTTATGTTGAATGAAGTTGAAAATGATTGTGTAGTAGTTGTTAATGGTTCTAAATGTTCTTTGATTTAGGAAGCCAAGTCAAAACAAGACCTTGACCCCATCATGCTAGAGTTAAAGGCTTTGGTGAAGGATGGTAGAGTGGAGGTTTTCTCCCAAGAGGGAGATGGTGCCCTTAGGTACCAAAGTAGGTTGTGTGTGCCTAATGCTGATGACTTGAGAGATTTTATTTTGAAAGAGCTCCATAATTCATCTTATTCTATTCACCCCGGTTCCACAAATATGTATAGAGACTTGAGGGAGGTGTATTTGTGGGGTGGTATGAAGAGAGATATTACCAAGTTCGTAGGCAGTTGTCATAATTAACAACAAGTGAAAGCGGAATATCAAAGGCCGGGTGGCCTAGCCCAAGACATAGAAATTTCTACTTGGAAATGGGAAGAAGACAACATGGATTTTGTGGTAGGGTTGCCTAAGAATAGGAAATATTTTGATTCTATCAGGGTTATTGTTGATAGGATGGCAAAGTCGGCTCACTTTCTATAGGTCAAAACCGCCTGTGGTGCCGAAGATTAGGCCAAGTTGTATATTCATGAGTTGGTTACATTGATGGGGTACCCTTGTCTATCATTTCGGATCATGGTGCTCAACTCACTTCTCATTTTTAGAGATCCTTCTAAAAGGGTCTTAGTACAAAGATCAAGCTTAGTATGGATTTTCATCCTCAAACGGATGGCCTAGCCGAGAGAAGTATCCAAACTCTTGAGGATATACTTATAGCTTATGTTTAGGTGTTTAAGGGTAGTTGGGATGGACATCTTCCACTTATTGAGTTTACTTACAACAATAGCTACCACTCTAGCATTGGTATGAATCCCTTTAAAGCTTTATATGGTAGCCTTAGATCCCCAGTTGGGTGGTTTGATGTGGGGGAGATGGCTTTGTTGGGCCTGAATTTGGTTTTGGAGGCCTTGAAAAAGGTGAGGTTGATAAGGGAGAGGTTGAATATGGCCCAAAGTAGACAAAAGTCCTACTCCAATGTGAGAAGAAGAGACCTTGATTTTAATGTTGATGATTGGGTTTACTTGAAAAACTCACCCATGAAGGGTGTTTTGGCAAGAAAGGGAAATTGAGCCCAAGGTTTGTGAGACCTTATAGAATTTTAAGCAGAATAGGGATGGCAATGGGGCGGGTGCTAGGCGGGTTGAGCTCAACCTTCAAATTTTTTAAACTACCCCGCCCCACCTCGCATGATGATTGTTTTCATTTTCAACTCTCCCTGCCCCGCTTAAATTTTAAAGTTCTTTCATTTTTTAATCAAACTAAATTTTTTCGATAATTAACATTTTAACAACTAATTAAGTATTTTAAGTTGACATTTTAACAATTATTTCTTAATCGTTAATTAAAAGTTTTTAATTAACATTTTAACATCTAACAATTTGCGGACATATCTAGTTTAAATTTTAGAAAAAATTAAAATTAAAGTCAATGTTTAATATAAAAAGTTTAGATCTTTAATTTTTACTAATTAGAAAAATTGAAGATCTTCGAATTGCTATTTGGCTTTTTAAACCCGCATCCCGCCCCACCCCACGTAGCTCTAGACCTGCCACATACTCGCCCTGCCCCGCCCCGTTGCCATCCCTAGAGTATAATTGTGTCATGACCCAAGCCTAGATATGACATGGCAAATGGGAACCCGAAGGGACCCCCAAAAAGCCTATTAACATACCATTCACACATCCTTGGTCACGGAAGAAAAATAAACAATAACAAGAGATATAAATACGGGAACGGGACTAAGGAAAGTCTCTGTATTTATAAAACATAAAAGATTCAAAGCTCAAAGCATAAGTACATCAATTGTTCCAACAACACCTCTAACATATATTAGAGCAGGGGCCAAGACACTTTTCGGGCTCACCCTCATAGTATCAATTATTCAATATAAAAAGATATCAAAAGCAAGAGTAACATAGCTACTATCCCCGAACTTGAGGACTCACTAAAGCTTATCTTCCAAAGCACTGAACAAGCTACGTGGGGGATGATTGGGAGGTGCTCTGGTTTCTACATGGCTACATCATGTAGGCATAGAGTTTGTGTTAGTAAATTTGAATGTACTAAGCATATAGAATGCAATGCAATAAGACATAAGCCAATATAGTCAAAATGCATAATCATAAGCAATGGATAGGTATAATATCAATATGCCATCCATGATCAATGCTAGACGTAAAACATTCTTGTAAATCATATAACTTGCAAATATAGATCACATGTGTGGGAAGAAGCCATAATCATAGACCAAGCAACTATTACTTAGGATCTAAGGCATGCCAATCCCTTGGAAGGTGATTGAGGTATATACTCCTCAACATGGTAGTACAGGGATGTCATCCTCGAAAAGGTGGTCATAGTATCTACCCCTTAACATGGTAGTACAGGCATGGCACACCCTAACAAGGTGGTCAAGGTATCTACCCTCAACATGGTAGTACGGGCATGGCACCCCCCGACAAAGTGGTTGAGACATGCCACCCACTCAACAAAGTGATTAGGCATGTCATCCCCCAACAAGGTGTGGTCAATTGCAACACTATAAATACTTTTTATGAATTCAATGCATATATACAATACTTTAATTATCATAAAGTCATTTGACTTATAAACCACGTAGTATTTCATCAATAACTTAAGAATCCTTGTTAAGACGTTTTAACAAATACTTGGTGGATGTGTAATCCTAGTTTCAAATCATGCAATACAAAATTGAAAGAATAAGAAAAAACTCGATGTAAATCAACCCACCAACATATAGTAAAACCTCCATGTAACATAACTTCAAAATCCATCATCAAATCTCATAATGGATCATAGTTTCACAGCTCAAAACATGCATAGTCTGAATAGACAAAATCAATTCATAGTATAAGTTTGAAATAGATAAACATGCATATTCAATCAATATTTCGTAAAACCCAACATAATTTGTAATAAAATTCCATTATAAAAGTTGTCCATAGAAGATACAACTTGAAGACATGCAATTTTCATAAAAAAGGGAGATTGGGCTCCATAGGTGAAAAACCCAATGGATGAAACCCACATACCTTGAACTTGAATTTTACTGATGTAGACTTGAAAGAGATTTGAAGCTTGAATGGAGTTCTGGAGATCCAAAATTAAGGTTGGGACACTTAAATTTGGATGAAATATTTGGTTAAGTGTTAGAGAGGATTTTGAGAGGGTCTTGAGTGATATAGAATTGAAAAATGGATAAATATAGGTGTTTTTATGCATATGTGGGCATGAGGATATGACCCCAAAGGCCTTGGGAAGAAATGAAAAACTAAGTAAAAACATTAAATGGTCCGCGTTTGGTATGCGATGCGGATCCAATGCCGAGGGCAAATTAACACTAATCCGGGCCCCAAGCCGTCACGGCCTAGGCGCGGATAGACACTGTTCCGCAAATATTATTTTTAACCACAAGTCCTCTAAAATTAGGGTTATACCTATTTTACTCAATGTCGGCCCTGATCAAGAATATAAAGTTAAATATTTGATGTCACGCACGAATTTTGAGATATATAAAAATTATGATTATGGGGATTTCCGAAGTACAATTTTGGGGCATTTTTGGGGGGTTTCAATATCTTCCCCTTAGTAACATTCATCCCCGAATGTTAAAGAAATGTACATAAGATAAGTAATCATGAATATTTCAGCCCGACATAAATCCAACAAATGCACTTAAACACCATTTTCAAAAATCTCAACATGAATGTAAAAAATCATCATAAACTTGTCAACATAAACATGACTGCATGTAAAATAACATAAGGGTTGAAACTTAAAACTTGAGTTCATATAGGGGACTTAAATTAGTATGATCGACGTGAGTTGAGTTAAAGAGATAGGGATATCACTTTCTCATGTCAGCCTCGGCTTTCCATGTTGTACTTTCGAGTTGTTGATTCCTCAAAAAGACCTTAATGGAAGTTACATCCTTGTTTCTCAATCTCTTTACTTGTCTATACAAAATTTCCACTGGGACCTCCTCATAAGTCAAATTATCTTCTACAACACCCACAATATCCAAGGGCACCATAGCATTAGGGTTACCCACATATTTTCCAAACATGGACACATAGATGACCAGATGAACCATGTCCATCTCCATAGGAAACTCCAACTCATATGCAACCTTACTAATCCTTCTCAAAACTCTATAAGGATCTACAAACCTTGGGTTTAATTTCCCCTACTTGCCAAATCGAAGCACACCCTTCATGGGTGAGACTTTCAAGTAGACCCAATCACCAACCTTAAACTCAAGATCTCTTCTCCTCACATCGAAATAGGACTTTTGTCTACTTTGGGATGTTTTGAATCTCTTCTGAATCAACCTGACCTTCTCCAAGTCTTCCATGACCAAATCCGTGCCTAGCAAAGCCATTCCCCCACTTCAAACCACCCAACCGGGGATCTACAATGCCTACCATAAAGATCTTTAAAAGGAGCCATACCAATGCTTGAGTTGTAGCTATTGTTGTAAGAAAACTCAATCAGTAGAAGATGTTCATCCCAACTACTCTTAAACTCCAATACATAAGCTCTAAGCATATCTTGAAAAGTTTGGATAGTTCTCTAGGTTTGGTCATCAGTTTGAGGATGAAAAGTCGTGCTAAGATTAACCTTGGTAACAAGACCTCGTTGGAAAAAACTTCAAAAGTGAGAAGTTAGTTGAGCATCATGATCTAAAATGATAAATAAGGGCACCCCATGCAATCTAACCAACTGATGAATGTACAATTTGGCATAATCTTTGGTACCATAAGTAGTTTTGGTTGGTAAGAAGTGAGACGACTTTGTTTGTCATTCTGTCCACAACAACCCAAATAGAGTCTAAATGTTTCCTACTCTTTGGCAACCCAACCACAAAATCCATTACGAATCTCTATATCTTGCGCTAGGCCACCCGGTCTTTGATATTCATCTTTGATTTGTTGGCAATTGTGACATACAGATATGAACTTAGCAATGTTTCTCTTTATACCACCCCACCAATACACTTCCCTCAAGTCTATATACATCTTTTTAGAACTAGAGTGAATGGAATAGGATGTGTTATGGGCCTCCTTCAAGATCAATTCATTCAAATCATCCACATTTGACGCACACAATCTACCTTGGTACCTAAGGGCACCATCTCCCTTTCAAGAGAAAACCTCCACTTTACCACCTCTCACTAAGGCCTTCAACTCTAGCAATGCATGGTCAAGATCTTGTTTTGCCTTTACCTCTTCAATTAGGGACAATTTAGAACAATCAAGAACCACTACACCACCATTGTCAGCCTCATCCAACCTAATCCCCAATCTAGTCAACCGGTTAACCTCTCTAGCCACCTCTTTGCCACCACCATCAACATGAGCTAGACTACCCATAAACACCCTACTTAGACAATTATCCACAACATTAACTTTGTCGAGGTGATAATGCATACTCATATGATAATCTTTAAGGAGATCTAATCACCTTCTTTGTCTCAAGTTAAGTTCTTTTGGGGTGGACACATATTGGAGGCTGGAGACTCTTGTGATCGATAAGTACATCAACATAAACCCCATACAAGTAGTGAATCCAAATTTTCAAAGAAAATACCACGGCTATCGAATCAAGATCATAGGTGGGATAATTCTTCTCATGCACCTAAAGTTGTCCAGAGGCATATGCTATCCACTTACCACTTTGCATCAAAACACACCCCAAACAAATTCTTGAGGCATCACAATATACAACAAGCCCTTCCAACCCTTCTGATAGAGACAAGATAGGAGCGGAGACAACCTTATCTTTCAAAGTTTAGAAACTCTTTTCACACTCATCGATTAACACAAATTTTGCATTGTTTTGTGTCAACTTAGTCAAGGGAGAAGCAACGGAAGAGAAAATATTTACAGATCTCTGGTAATAACCCACCAAACTAAAGAAACTTCTAATGTCCAATAGTGTCAGAGGTCTAGGGCAATTTCTAATCACTTCCATTTTCTTAGGATCCACCTTAATGCCATCACCAAACACTAAATACCCTAGAAAAGCAACCTCTTTCAACAAAGACTCACATTTCTCATCTTTTGCATACAACCTCTCCTCGCTCAAAATTTGTATCACTACCCTCAACGGATCCATATGCTCCTAATCACTATGTGAATAGATCAAGCTATTATCAATAAATAACACCACAAATAAGTCATGGTAAGCTTTAAAGACCTTATTCATAAGTTCTATAGATACAACTAGTGCATTAGATAACCCAAAGGACATAACCACAAACTCAAAGTGTCCATACCTAGTCTAGAAAGTCATCTTGGGAATGTCACACTCCCTCACTTTCACATGGTGATACCCGTACAGAAGATCAATCTGAGAAAAGTAACTAGCACCTTGAAGTTGATCAAAAAGGTCATCAATCCTTGGTAGAGGGTACTTATTCTTTATGGTGACTCTATTAAGTAGCTAGTAATCAATGCACATTCTAAGAGAACCATCCTTTTTCTTCACAAGCAACACCGCTACACCCCAAGGTGACTTACTAGGCCTTATAAAACACCTTTCCAAAAAATCCCTCAATTACTCCTTCAACGCCTTCAACTTCGCTAGGGCCATACGATAAGACAAGAAATGAATCTTACCTTGACCACCACATCATGACTTTCCCACTCAAGGACGAGTTCATTAGGGAATTAGAATTTAACCCTACAGGTTCTACAATCAATAAAAACATAATATAGGCATAGCCAATCCATCCCAAGAATGACATCAAAATCCACCATATCTAATTCAACAAAATCACAAGGCAAAATGAACACGGGACAATTTCTATTGACACTTTTAGCAAAAATCGACTCACCAATGGGGGTAGAAACTCTATAAGGTTCACAAAACAATTTGGGACCAACATGAAGCTTTTTAGCACTGAGTAATTAAACAAAAAGTGACACCTGGGTCTATCAATGCATACACATCAAAATAAAAAACCTTTAATATACCGCTGATGACATCAGGCACCTCATCTACCCGTTGTCTTCCTTGAAGGGCATAGAATCTATTCTGCTTTGAAGCACCCCTTTGTTGGCCTCCTTTCTTTTTTTGACTCGCATTTGCACCTTGGCCTTGTAGATAATTGTCTCTACCTTTGTTTCTAGCACGAGGACAATCAATCACCTTATGACCCACTTCACCACAACCATGGCAATCATTGGAGTCCTTCAAACATGGACCATTATAGTTCCTACCACACCTTTGGCACAAAGGGTTATGTACCACACCACTACCACCTTAGAACCTTGGGTTCTCATTAGCAAAACCTCCTATTAGGAGCATTGAAAGATCCTTGGCCTTAGAATTTATGGCTTTGAGAAAATCGTTCACCTTTGGAATTTTGTAATCTGCCTTTAAAATGAGCCTTCTTGGACTCACCACTTCTTCTTTTTCTAAGATTTTCTCCCTCTAGTTGTTCAACATATGTCATGAGGTGGGAAAAATCCATATCACCTATTAGTATAATGGTATGACACTACTCATTGACCAAGTTAGACACACCTGAACATAAATTTATTCATCGTTGATCTTGGCTTGGCAACCAATTGAGGGGAATACTTGGAGAGTTGGTTGAACTTGAGGACATACTCCCTCAAACTCATGGGACCTTGCTTAAGGTTCATCAACTCCATCATTTTACCCTCCCTTAGTTCGATAAGAAAGAACCATTTGAGAAATACACTTTTGAAGTCCTCCCACAAAATAACATTATCTTTCCCTTTCAACATCTTCCATTGGGTAAATTATATTTGAACCACCCCTTTGAGTTGGTAGGCTTTCATCTCTGCCTTTTCCTCTGAATTAACCCCCATAATGGATAAAACCTTATACACCTCATTAATGAATTCTTGGGGATCCTCATCCACCTTGGACCCATGGAACTCTGGTGGATTTATCCTAGTAAAATCCCTCACCCTTGAGGCCAAAATAGGAGCATTAGGATCTTAGGCCCCTTGGTTGATTTGGTTGGTCATTGCACAAGCCAATATGGTGATAGCATCTCGAAACTCATCATGAGCCACTCCCCCATCTTGAGGAGCTTGAGGAATGGTAGGGGCCGGTTTCTCCTTGGGTAAACGAACTAGGCATGATCTATAATATTAAAGAACATTCATTAGAGGAAAAGCCTTACCTTAACTTCTATTGGACGATATAGATAATGAAGAAGGTGAACATTTCCTATAATGCCTCAAAGCCTCTTACTCATAGTTGTGGTGCACTTCACAACCATGAACAAGACTCTAATCAACACGGGTTGTTGGATTCTAAGGACCATTAACCAACTAGTACTCTGATACCATGTTTGTCAAAACACAAGCCTAGGGCCCTGATGTGATATGATGAATAGGAACCCGTAGGGACCCCAAATAAGCCTCTTAGTATATTACTCACACATCCTTGATCGCAGAAGAAAAAATAAATAACAACAAGAGATAAATAAGTGAAGCCAAACTAAGGGAAGTCTTGATATTTATAAAACATAAAAGAGTCAAAGCTCAAAGCATAAGTACATAAATTATTCCAACAAAGCCTCCAACATAGATTGGAAAGGGTGCCAAGACACTTTTCAGGATCACCCTCATAATATCAAGTATCAACATAAAGAGATCAAAAAACGAAGTAGCATAGCTAGGGTCCCCAGACTTTAGGACTCGCCAAAGCATATCTTCCAAAGCACTAAACTAGCCATGTATAGGATGATAGAAAGGTGTTCTGGTTCCTACATGGTAACATTATATAGGCATAAAGTATGCATTCGTACGATTGAATGTACTAAGTATGTAGGGTCTAATGCAAAAAAACATAAGCCAATATAGTCAAAATGTATAATCACAAGCAATGAATAGGTATAATAACAATATGGCATGCATGATCAAAACTAGAAGAAAAACATTCTTGTAAATCAGATAACTTGCAAATATAGATTACATATGTGGGAAGAGACCATAACCATATACCAAACAACTGTTACTTAGAATCCAAGGAATATCACCCTCTTTGAAGTTGATTGAGGTATCTACCCCTCAACATGGTAGTACAGGCATGTCACCCCCGACAAGGTGGTCAAGGTGTCCAACCCATCAACATGGTAGTACGGGCATGAATCCCCGAAAGGTAGTTGAGGCATGTCATGCCCTCAAAAGGTGATTGGGCTTGTTACTCCCTCCCCCCCAACAAGGTGTGGTTAAATGCAACACTATAGATACGTTTCATGAATTCAATGCATATATACAATCCCTTAAT
>JAOTQJ010017047.1:0-54600 GCA_025642045.1 Solanum sejunctum | reverse complement strand
TCCTCTCATCTTGGGATGACCTTTCTTAGCCACAGGATGAGCATTGGTCGATATGAAAAAGTGTCTGTTTACTCTCAGGTTTGGTGTAGAGAGTTATATTTCAAGTGGGCTAACAAGATAGAAAGAGTTGTGAGCTTCAAGTTGTCTCAATGATTGAAATGATAGAGGACAAAGAAGTGGAGATTCCGATTGAGTTCAGGTTGGGAGTTGAACCTTTGGTAATTATGTTGATGAATTTTGATAGTGATAGCATCCCTGATTATGAGGAAGCAATAAATACTCGTAGGGTGTCATTTGGGCCTAGATGACAGGCCAAGTTGGAATTGGATCTGTGTAACCAGGAAACACCACATATAAAGCCTTCTGTAGAAGTCCTACCAGAATTAGAGTTTAAGGCACTCCTTGTGTATTTTAAGTATGCATACTTGGGAGAAGACAACATACTTCCATTCATAATTGCAGCCGATTTAAGTAAAGTCCAAACAGATGCCTTCATCTCCGTCCTCAAGAAATTCAAAGGGGCTATTGGGTGGATAATTGCATATATCATTGGCATACCCCTTAGGATATGCACTCATAAGATTCAGCTGTTCAAGGATTACAAACCGAGTGTTGAGCATCAGAGATGATTGAACCCTCCAATGCAAGAGGTTGTGCGAAAATAAATCATCAAGTGGTTGGATATAGGTGTAATATACCCAATTGCCAACAGTGAATGGGTTAGTGCAGTGCAGTGCATTCCAAAAAAAGGGAGGTATCATGGTGGTGCCTAATGCAAAGAATGAGTTGATTCCTATACGACTAGTCACCGGATGGAGAATATATATGGATTACAGAAAACTTAATGCTTCCACTGAGAAAGACCATTTTCCTATGCCCTTCATGGATCAGATGCTTGACAGACTTTCAGAGAAAGGATGGTATTGTTTCCTTGATGGATATTTTGAGTATAATCAAAATATTATTGTGCCTGAGGATCAAGAGAAAATAACTTTCACATGCCCATATGGTACCTTTGCATTTAAGAGAATGCCTTTTGGACTATGTAATGCTCCATCCACATTTCAAAGATGCATGATGTTTATTTTCTTGTACATGGTTGAAAGCACTATTGAGGTGTTCATGGAT
The DNA here is from genome assembly GCA_025642045.1 of Solanum sejunctum. Taxonomy (NCBI): domain Eukaryota; kingdom Viridiplantae; phylum Streptophyta; class Magnoliopsida; order Solanales; family Solanaceae; genus Solanum; species Solanum sejunctum. The sequence continues at coordinate 53,472 of JAOTQJ010017047.1, read as the reverse complement.
AATTTTTTTGTGGTTGGCCAGTCTTTTGAAGAATGATTGTGACATTTGCGTGAGGTGTTGCAAGAGGTGTGTTGAGAGTCATTTGGTGCTGAATTAGGAGAAATGTCATTTTATGGTCAAAGAAGGGATTGTTCTTGGTCACAAAATTTTAGGCAAGGGAATCGAGGTGGATAAAGCAAAAATAGAGGTTATCGAAAAACTTCCACCACCAATTTCTGTGAAAGGTATTAGGAGCTTCCTAGGCCATGTAGGGTCCTACCGCTGCTTCATAAAGGATTTCTCTAAAATATCACAACCCTTGTATAAGTTGTTAGAAAAAGATGCCAAGTTTGTATTTGATGATACATGTATGCAAGCTTTCGAAGAGTTGAAAAGGAAGTTGACTTCAGCACTCATTATTGTGGTTCCAGATTGGTCAAAACCATTTGAATTAATGTGTGATACAAGTGGGGCCGCATTAGGTGTGGTGTTGGGGTAACGTAGGGAATGGGTCAAAAATCCCATTCTAAGTACGTCTTCACAACACTTGAAAGTTAGGGCTTGAGACAGATGATAGAAAAACGTGAGATTGGAGAATTTAAGAAGAATTCTTGATGGGTGACTTGAAGAGCTTCATTCTAGGTATGTAAGGCTAAACGAAAATATGAGATTGTTCTCTCATGTGCCCCATAGATGGTCTTAGATGATTGACTGAAGGTTCTTGAGTCTATATGAATGATTTGTTGATTATATTCTTGAAAACTATATTAAATGTACGTATATTCACATGTTGATGATCATCACAAACTTGTTTTCTTGAATTGAATGTTTTACATGAATTATTGCATAAACCCTACTTATTATTTCTTAAATATTGCATGAAAGAAGATAGGGATTGAGTCTAAGGCCTTGATTGAGAATGTTTATAGAGGTTGTGACTGTGATGTAAGAATGATGATGAGTTGATAGAACTTGATAGTCCTATGAGTTTCCGTAAATGAACTCTAATGATTTGTCTATTCGATTGTTCCCTAATGATTGCTCAAATCCTTGACCTATTAATTGGGATGTTGATTGATGAGATGATTAGAGTCTGTTTGAGACTGATTGAATGATGAGGGCCTTCATAAGGCTGAGTTGAGATGAGTTAATTGAGATGTATTGACTGGATGGATTATGTTATGAGCATTGAGTCATGGGAGAAGTATCGACCATTGAAATATTAAGAGTTACTCGAACTCACACTCACTAAACTACGTAGATAAGTGTAGGTGAGGATTAGAACCAGTACATCTCATTATTGTTCCATCAAGATAGAGTCCCTGAAATAATAGTGGACTTAACTTTAACAGATAGCTGGGGTCCCTAGTGGATTCATTCATCCCCTACTTGGAAAGTATGATACAACTATGGCAAAATCGGTGGCTTATTATATAATCACTAGTTCATAAGTAATTGTTGTTGGATAAGAGAAACTCCTAGAAAGTTCCTACCTTGAGTACTTTGAGTACTTTGAGTCGAGATGTGATGAGATGAGAAGTGATGTAATGACATGAGTTGAAATGAGTCCTTCTGATATGACTCTGATTAGATTGATGAGTTGATTCATTGATGGGTCACTTGTCAACTCTTTATTCTTTCCTTAGATAGACATTTGAAATATTGATTGGTTCCCATATTGATTTGATTGTTATTTCTATATTGTTCTACCGATTTCGATTTCACTCAACTATTTTACATACTAGTACATTTCAAGTACTAACGTACCCTTTTGGACTGCATCATATTATGATGTAGATACGCAGGATAGAGGTCATCAACAGGCGAATTATTAAGGATCTTTGAGAGTTCAGTAGATTGGTGATTCTTTCCTACTTTTGAGGATTCATTACATTATTTTTCATCATGTTTTAGAGTTAGTGTTGCTTATCATTTATTTTAATTGAAGTAGTCATGGGTCTATCATTGACACCACTTAATAGTGATAGATGCTTCATAGACTAGAGTAAGATATTGATGTTGAAACTTGTGAGCTAGTTCTTTCTACTAGCCTTTCATTATATTATTATTTGATACTAGATGATTAGATGTGCCCATTCATTCCTAATATCTTCTGTTAATTTGTAGAATGTGTGAATGAACGAATGTGATGAGGCCAAGTTGTTCGCTTGGGGACTAGCAATAGTCTCTAGGTGCCGACGATATCTTGGGTCTCCTTCGAGGGCGTGACACTAACTAAGCGCCATGGTGAAATTTGACCTTCACCTTCACAAGAGGGCTGGAAGAACCTAAGTTGCTTTCTTACATGTGAATCTCTAATTATAGTCACGTTATCTAGGGTAATGGAGTTAATGAACCATGGGGGATACAATTCCCAAATTGTCCCTAAAATTGAGCGTTTTCTCGTGTTGTAGTACAATGTTTACTTTTGTTTTGTTGTTGAATCACAAACCCCCCTTCCATTATTTAGAGATTTTAGTTATAGATAATGGAAATGATTGATAGTGTCTTCTCATAGTCAAACCCTATATTCCTTGTGGATTCGACCCTATGCTTCAGTTAGGTTAATTGATGACAGTGACCGCTTTCTTATTGGAGCATGCACATCATCAATGGGCATTCTAGACTTTTTCCAACCCCTCCTAAACCCAAAACACGATTAATTTAGGTCATTTTGATAAGTAAATAGGGTCCAAATCCCCATTATAAGTCTTTCTTCACAACATTTGAAATTTAGGGTCAGATAGAGAAGAAAGCAGAACGTGAGATTGGAGAAATCGAGAAGAGTTCTTGACGAGTTATTTGAAGAGCTTCACTCTAGTTATATTGTAATGCCCTAGAGTCCCATTAGGGTGGACTGGCACCTGTTGCAGATAAGGTTCGGGAGAACCAACCTATAACTATGCGCTTCCTATACATACTATAAGGGGGTTTATGCATTTAACATGCCTTTAAGAAGATAAACAATGGTAACAAGTCAAAAGGAAATGCATATAACTAGGCCATTGGGGCCACGGTATTTAAAGTACGAGACTTGGCCAAATTTTACTTTACATAGTCTAAAAAGCCTCTAAATGAAGAAACACATCTGATAAGGGTCAGGACAGGCCCCGCCTCAACAAACTGAGCAATAAACCATGTAAGCTCTAGACATATACAAAGCCCCGAAGTAACCTGGAGCTTAGTGACAGCAGCTGAATATCCCGTACTCCTACTAGGGAGATCAACTAGAACCTGTACCAGCAACATGAAATGCAGGTCCCCCATAAGGAACATTAATACGACATAATATACTGAGTATGTAAGGCAGGAAACACTATATATGATATAACAACTCAAGTGAAACTGTACACTGGTGTAGCATACAAGACCACCTTTAGTTATACTGTGGGATTATGTACTTTATGTGTTTTATATTGCTTTATCTTTTCTGTAGAATCTGTATTGTAAAATCTATGCATAACTATAATACAAATGACCAACTGATCAGTGGTGAACTGTATCGGGTTCGTCCCTCGCTAGGTTCTTCCTTAACCCCTAGGGATACCCCACGTAATAAAATGTTTCCCTGGATAGGTGATTCTTCCACCCCTTGGGATATTAGGACCGTCCCTTTGCTAGGTTCTTACTTAACCCCCTTGAGCTACCACTCATGATAGGATCGTGCCTAGCTAGGTGTTACTTCCACCCCGTCAGGCTACTACCTATCAAAACTGTATACTTTATCTTTCAATTACCTTTGAGATGGTTCTTTTGGTGGACACAATTTTGGAGCTGTAGGACTGTATAAGTAGCATGTGACATGTAGATAATCATACAAGACAATATGACAAATAAAAGAGTACATTGGATAAAAAATGAAATGTATATAAATGGAATAACTAGTGAACTTTATTCCATAACAAGAACTCATGTAACTTGGTATCCAAGCATGTATGAAGTTTTAAAGGTGACTATATATAGAATCATATGAACATGTATAAGAGTGGAGACATGGTTAATAGTTATGTCGGAGTTGGTGAATGCCTTTATGTACCAAGGAGAGATCTATGTTTCATGCCAAGTAATATGAAATCAGGTAGTCTTACATAACTCGTTGTATGTCCTTGTTACTACTTCAAGATAACCTTTCCTTCCTATAAATCTTTATCTACAATATAGTAGGTGATAAAACTAGCATTAGCAGCCAATAAACATATTTTGACAGCCCAATCACATAACAAAACAACACACGGGCAACAAGCTTTTAATTAGCGACGTCAAGGCGTTTCGTCTAAACTTTTCACTTATAACCGTATTTTTGAACAACAATTCTTATGTATATGTCATATATATCTTGTTTTAGCCTCTTGACAGTCTTACAATAGCCCACAAAGTTCCACACATAGCAATTCTACACAACCTAAAAATGGACAACATAACGTTACCTTCCCTCGCTACATTTCGACGTCAACAATTCCAAACCTATTCCAACTCTAACCAAACTGTTCCAGTAATATTTACACATAAAAACAGCCTTTAATTGGTATCAAAACAGTAATCAATCAGTTATTAAGGAAGTGAGACAATAGCATTCTATCCAACAGTCCACAAGTTCATACTAAGCACACAATTACGATATCATATACTCACTCACTATTATGGACTGTAAAAGTGGTTAATCAACCTTTTTTACATTGCTTCAATACCAAAATTTGTTTAATACATAGGTCCTACTTCATAATAAATCCATCCAGCAAGAGAAAAACCTCTTAATTAACAAGAAAATTGCACAAGAATCCTTAGCATACAAATTGTCCGGAATTTTCAGCATATGTGTGATTAACTTGTTTCTTTGGTTTTAATAAACAATCCATACTAGATGCATAAGTAAATTTACTTACCTTCAAAGTCAAGGTTTAGAGATTCTTTAGGGACCCTTGTGAGGTTGTAAAGCTTGTCTTTCACCTTCTTAAACGAAAGCAAACAAACACTAAGAAAGCAGATTTTTTTCTTGTCTATGTTAAAATGAATTTGTGTGCCGTTCTTATCCATTTTTAAAGGCCTAGCTTGGCCAACTTACTCTTGACATTTTGACCATCTTAATACACATATTATTAAGATTCTTATGCAGCAGCTTGGCCCTTAAACTTGGGCATAAATGGGTCACCAAGTTGATGGGCTTGGGCTGCCTATTTTCCAACTTTCCTTTCACTTAGTCTTGGGAACAATTTATCAAGCGTGTTGTGATCTTTTTGGGACCTTTTTATACACTTATTTGGATGAAATTGTACCCCATTTATGATGCTGAAAACATGGGCCAAAGTTACACCCTTAACACGAACTTTATTCATAACCGAACTTGGACAAATTCGACATTGAGCTTCGTCTCCGTTTAACTACCAAATTTAAGCTAAGCAAGTAGGTGACTCACCTACTTGCTTACTAAGTCCTAAAAGCACCTCAATTCTATTACTTCATTTTAAGGCCATAATATTTTCAATTCGATAAAAAATATGTATACACGCGACCCTCTTAAGCGTTAGACGCACATATAGCCCATTAACACGAGATTCAATCAGTTTTGAAAGTTAGTACTAATCTGACCAAACCATGTTGTGTTTCATTTGACTAGTGCTATTATTGTAAGGTGTGGGGTGTTATATATATAAGGCTAAAATAAAAGCATAATATTGTTCTGTCATGTGCCCCCATAGATAGGCTTAGAAAAGAGTTAAAGGTTCTTGAGTCTACATGCATGCATCTTGATTATTTTTTTATATTTCTTACTTGTATTTTCATATGTTGATGATCATCATAAACTTGCTATCTTGAATTGAATATTTTCATGAGATATTGCATAAATCCTATCTGTTAACTTTTAAAAATATGAATGAAAGAAGATAGGGATTGAGTCTAGAAGATTTATTGAGAGAGTCGATTGTGATTATGATTGTGATGGGAGAATAATGATGACTTGGTAGAACTTGTAGCCCCTTGAGTCTGTAAAAGTAAACTCTAACAATTTATCTATTCGATTGTTCCCTAATGATTGTTCTAAGCCTTGAGCTATTGATTAAGATGTTAATTGATGAGATGATTAGAGTTTTTATGAGACTGATTTAAAGATTGTGCCTCCCGTGAGATTGATTAAGATGATTGAATTGCGATAGTTTGATTGGATGAATTATTTTATGAGCATTGGATCATGTGAGGAGTATCGAGCACCAAAAGAGTAAGAGTTAAACTAACTCATACTCATCAAACTATGCAGCCAAGCATAGGTGAGGATTAGGACCACCACGTCATATTGTGTTGAGGTCCCCTCTAATTAGAAGTCCCTGAAATCAACAGAGGACTTATAGATCTCTTGTCTCTATTTGGAGTTGTTCTTATGGTTTCAATTCGTTCACTACTTGGCAAGTACAGAATGGTTGTGGCAACATTAGTGTGATTGTTGTACAATCACTAATTCATAAGTAATTGTTGTTGGATAACAGAAACACCTAAAAAGTTTCCACTTTGAGTACTCTGAATTGAGATGAGATGAGATGAGTTGAGATGAGTCATTCTGAGATGAGTCTGATTTTATTGATGAGTTGATTGGTTGATGGGTCACATGTTTACTATTTATTCTTGCTTTAGATAGACATTTAACATATTGATTGGTTTCTATATTGAGTTGATTTTTATTTCTATATTGTTCTACCTATTTCGATTTTACTTTGCTATTAAAAATACCTGTACATTCCAAGTACTAATGTCCTCTTTTTCGTCTACATCGTTTTATGATTTAGATACACATGATAGAGGTCATCAACAAATGCATCATTGAGGATCTTTAGACGCTCAACAGATTGGTGAGCCTCCTCTACGTCGGAGGATTCATTACCTATTTTCATCATGCTTTAGAGTTAGAATCACTTAGCTTTTATTTTTGATTGAGGTAGTCATGGGTATGCCATTGGCACCACCTAATAGTGATAGAAGTTTCATAGACTAGAGTCGAATGTTGTTGATTGAAAATTGTAAACTAGTTTCTTTCTACTAACCTTTCATTTATACTATTATTTTGAGACTAGATGATAAATGTGCTCATTTACATTCTGTTAACTTCTGATGATTAGTAAAATGATTGGTTGAATGAATGTGATGAGGCCAAGTGGTTCACTTAGTAACTACAAATAGTCACTGGGTGTCGACCACGTCTTGGGTCCCCTCCTGGGGCGTGACAATTTACATAGTTTTCAAACATATAAATTTTATTTCAACAAAACTTAAAACATGTATGTCAAAATTTACTATTAAAGTTTAGAAGTTTGAATATTGAAATTTTATTTGTTCCATATTAATTGGAATAGAAAGTGCAATAAAAATAATTAGGGATTAAACTATTTTTATGTACCTGATCAATTGATTTTGTAATAAATTAAATATTTATTTTTAACAAGAACAATTAATGAACAAAAAGAGTAATAATTGATTAATGACGTAAGAAGAATTCAGAGAGGAGAGATGCAATTAATGCAGCAAACTCTGCACCTAAAGCCAAAAAATTGCACACGTAAAGAAGTGAAAATTGAAGAAAGCAAAATTTCTAATAATAACTTTCCTCCATGTGAAGATTATTAATTGGTTTGGTAGTGCAAATCAGTGGAAGGAATTTAATATTTTTTTTTAATTTATATGATATAAATACAATTTAGAAAGATAAGTAAAATTTAATATAATTTTTAAATATTTTATATTATTAATAAATATAAATTATTATGTTTTTTTACGTAATCACACGATAAAAAGTTTCTCAAAAAATATTTTTATCAAATACAAATGGCAAAAATATTTTAGTTCCTAATCTATACAATATTTCAAGTTCTAATCTAATTTATAGTTGACAATTACTTTTTTTGTAACATTCTATCTCTTTTAAGATGTTACAGAGAATCTGAAGAAGATATGATTTCTTCACGTGCATCTGAATACAAATTTGAAACATAATTTTTCCTTTGTCCCTTTAAAAGTATGTATTTAATCTTATTTTCTTTCATTGAGATTTTGTCTTTAATTACCTCTACTTTAATATTTTCATCTATTTTTTAATTTTAAATTTAAAAATAATAACGGACTCAATATGTGTTATTTTTTATTTCAATTTATGTAATATTAATAAAATTATATGATTTTTTAAAGGTATTTTAAGTTGCTAAATCTTGTAACTTATAGTATTTTTATGCAATTGTTAAATAATATATGATACTCTTTACTTATTATGATTTATAATAATTTTTATATAATTTTAAAATAATATATATTACTCTTTGTCTCAAGTTATGTGATACAAATAGAATTTTAAGAGTCAGTTTAATTTTTATATGTATTTAAATTTCAAATTTTTAATGGTTGAGATTTACAATACTTTTCACATTATTTCTAAATAGAACAGTTTTTTTGTTTGTGGATTCTGGTTTTATTTTAGGAATTTGTTGTCAAGTTTGGGTTTTTGTGTTTCTCGGATGTGTATGTTGGACTATTACGGGATATTGAAAGTGAATTTTGGGTTTATTCGTTGGGATGTTGAGTCAAGTTGCAATCTTGACTTCTGGTTTTGCATTTTTTGAACGTAGGATTGCTGTAGAATAGTGGAAGTGGATTATGAAGCCACAATGGAGGTCATTTTTTTGGGGAAAAAATTTTAAATATGTCATCAAATTTTAATAAAAAGGTTCATTTATGTCATTCGTTGAAAGCTTGGCTCAAATATTTCATTACTGTTAAGAAAAATACTCATCCATGCCATTATCTTTTTAATTGTGATTTTGCGAAACTACCTTTTACGCTTGACATATTTTAATTTGGCCACATAATTTAAAAAAAAACTAATTCTAAATAAAATTAAGAAAAAAATTCTTAATTTTATGACAAATTCCAAATAAAATTAAGAAAAATTCCACAAACTTAAAAAAAGTTTTCTTGATTTATTTAGATTTTTTTTTAAAAATGATGTGGCGGAATTAAAGCATACTATGTGTAAAAGGTGATTTTGATTCCACCACATAGTTTTTTTAAAAAAATAAATTCTAAATAAAATTAAGAAAAATTTTTTAATTTCGTAGATTTTTTCTTAATTTTATTTGGAATTTGTCACAAAATTAAGAATTTTTTTTCGTAATTTTATTTAGAATTGTTTTTTTTAAAAACAGTCTGGCCGAATTAAAACATGTTATGTATAAAAAGTGGTTTTTCAAAATTATTGTTAGAAAATAATGACATGATGAGCCTTTTTCATAACAGTAATGACATATTTGAGCCAAACATTTAATGGATGACATAAATGACCTTTTGTTAAAGTTTGATGGCATATTTGAGTCTTTTCTCTCTTTTTTTATCGATGCTAAATAATGTAAATGATGAAGTCTAACTTTTAATTTGTGAGAACACATAAAAAAGAGGAGAGAATTGAATTGGGGCCATCACAAAATTAAAAATGAATAGATGGGCTAAATTAAAACTTAGGAATTAAAAAGTGACGTTGCCTAGGTTTGATCCCATTACCTTACACATCAGATGTCACTATTCAATCAAAAGCCAAGCAACAGATTGTCCTGACTCGAAATCTGGGTGTGATGGTACTGACCTATCCCACCAAGGCTAGTTAGCCCAAACCCGAACAACTCAACATAATAAAATAAACCAGAAGATAGAGACAATTTAATAAGATAGATAAGCATTAGGAATCAAAATGACAACCTTCCCAGAACCGGCTTCACATATACGAGCATCTAAATACAAAATGCTTAAAAGAAATACATATCTCAATATCTAGTCCTCGAATAGAACAAAACATGAAGGTAAAAATCACCAAAAGGCTGCAGAAGAGACAAGCAACTACCTCTCGATAGATCTAAAGCTCGATCCTATATATCAGAAAGCTAGTAAGGAGGACCGGGCTCACAACCTACAAAACATATAGTGGGGGAGGGGGGCATGAGCACCAAACAACAGGTCACTCAACAAATAGAACTAACCAAGAGTAAACCAATGAAGAACACAAGTACTCCTTAATACCCAACCACATACTGCCGAACTACATACCTGCACTCAGAAAAATCTGAGCACAATATAGTATATTATCATAAGAATATAAATATATAACCATTGCATCATATCTCAATACACCTTGAATAGATACTCAAGTCAAATAAGAAAATAGATATCCACTCTCATCAACAATTCATAAGATAACATCAAAGTACGAATGATATGAGATGAGGTGGGTGACATGATATGTAAATAATGCGATGCAATGACAAATAGTCATGATGTGTGTCTATCCTACGATACACATCCGCTGAGCAATACACACACACACACACACACACACACACACACACACACACACACACACACACACACACACACACACACACACACACATATATATATATATATATATGCATTAGAATGGAACCTATGGGGTCTCACATAGATCATACATCCGTGATGAAACGACCCCAAAAAGTGCCAAAAAATGTGCCTCGAAAATGCCCAGAATTTTAAATTTCATATATCTCAAATTTCGTTTGTCATTTCAAAAATTTGATTTTAGATTCTTGTTTAGGAGGTTAAAATTAGGGGAAAAATGTTCTAACCCTAATTTTAGAGCAATAGTATCAAAATTTGAAAATCCCCATGGTGCAATTTCCAGTGAGGTTTTCGCGTAGCCTCCACAATGCGCCTCTGCGTATTTTGGGACTATTTTTTTTAGTTTGGTCCAAGACTTCTAAGTCTTGGGCCTAAGTGTTTCTAAACGTATTTTTATCTATACTTAGTCAAATTTCACCCTCATATTATCCAAAATATTTTTCAATACTCACTCAAACACTTAGCCATATTTTCACTCCCCAAATTCAAGTCCCAAACCCTTATCCTAAGCTAAGGTTTTCCTTCAAGGTTCTTATTCAAGCTTCAAGTTCCATCTTCAATCTTCATCAAGTTCATCTCTAAGCTAAGGTATATGGTTTATTTCATGGGTTCCTTTTACCCATGATACCCAAGCCTCCTTTTCCCCAAATTGCTTGATTTAAAGTTGATTTATAAGTGAGTCTTGATTATTATGAAATTCACTGCACTCTGTTAAAGCTATGTGAAATTGTGACTATTTTGCTATGTTTTGAACTATAAATCTTTGCTCTATTGTAAGATTTGAGAAGTGGTTTGATGTATACTGCTTGAGGGTGTTGCAAGGTGTTGATTGATGGTTTTATAATGGATTTTCTTGCATGATTTCATCTCTATATTTCATGGTTATATACTAGCATTACACACCCTTTAAGTATTTGATAAAATGTTTGGATGTGGTTTCTTGAGGAGTTGAAGGCCCAAACCATGAGATATGATATGATTGAATATATGATGATAAAATGAGCTTATGAATATGATATACTCTATATAAATTGTTGCATTAAGTCATGCGCAATCCAGGGGGTCTAAAAACCTATATAACCGTGATGGAGGTTTATACTCATCAACCGAGGGAAGGGTTAGTACTTCTCCACCTAGGTGATGGGGCGACATTATCACCAACTGAGGGAAGGGTTAGTACTTCTCCACCTAGGTGATGGGGCGGCATTATCACTAACTGAGTGAAGGGTTAGTACTCCACCACCTTGGTGATAGGGCGATATTATCACCAACTGAGTGCAGGGTTATTGCTTCACCACATAAGTGATGTAAGTGATGGGGCGACATCATCACTAACCTACAGAGCGGTTGTACCTTAGAAATTTAGCTTCGTCTATTCTACATATATGATATCCTATATGAGCATGAGTTGCTTAACCATGTTTTACTTGAGCACTAATCATACATGCCATATTGTTATATGATGTCTATTGCCCATTGTTATGCATTTGACTATGAGGTCTATCTTTTATTGCATTGCATCCTACATACTTAGTGCATTCAAACATATTGATGCATACTCTATGCCGACATGAGGTCACCATATAGAAACCGACGCCCAAGTTGATCCTCCTCCTCCACGTGGCTAGTTCGATACTACTCAATCAAGTTGATGAGTCCTTCACTTTGGGGACCTTAGTCTATGTTGCTGTTATTATGTATTGATACATTCTTTTTTATTGTCTATTTTTAGCATGAGGGTGATCCCGGTTACTTTGTCTTGGACCCTTCTCTTATCTATGTATTAGAGGTATTTATTGAACATATTATGTATCTATGCTGAGAGCCTTGACTCTATTGTTCTTGATGTCTATAGTATGAAAGTGCTTTCCCTTAAAACTGGTTATCCCATTTTATTATCTCTTGATGCTTGATTTATTTCTACCGTGACCAAGGATGTGTAATGATGTTCTAAAAGACTTGCTTGGGGTCCTTTTAGGTTCCCCTTGTGCCATGTCACACCTATGCCCTAGGTTTCGGTCGTGACAAAGTTGATATCAGAGCACTAGGTTGATAGATCCTCAGAGTCCAACACACCACGTTGATTAGAGTCCTATTCATGGTTGTGAAGCGCACCAAGACTATGAATAGGAGGCTATGAGGCATTTTCGAAAATGTTTTTCTTTTTCATGTTCTAAGTCATGCTATAAAGTTTTGGTAAGTTTTTTCCTTAATGATTTTTCTTTTCAATACTAGATCATACCAAACACTCAATGATGAAGGGCTCAAACTATCGAGGAGCAACCTAACAATGGTGAGCTCTGGGATACTCTCACTATGCTTGCCCAAGTTATGGCCAACCAAGTCAATCAAGGGGCCCAAACCCCTCATGCTACTACCCCGAGAGCTAGGGTAAGAGACTTCATTAGGATGAATCCTTCAATTTTCTATGGGTCAAAGGTGAATGAAGACCCACAAGAGTTCATTAATGAGGTCTAGAAAATCTTGAATATCATGGTTGTCAGACCAAATGAAAAGGCAAAGTTGGCGGACTATCAATTCAAAGGGGTAGCTCAAATACGGTATGATCAATAGAAGGGTGACAAAGGGGATTGGTAATGTGGTGCTTTGGGAGGAGTTCAAATTGGCCTTCCTTAGTCGATTGTTCCCTCTTGAACTTGGGAAAGCTAAGTTGGTGGAGTTTATGAATTTGCAACAGTGTGCTATGAGTGTGAGGGAGTATGCCCTTAAGTTTAATCAACTTTCAAAGTATGCTCCTCATTTGGTGGCCAGTCCTAGATCTAGGATGAACAAGTTTATGATGGGGGTCTCCGACATGGTAAGTGAAGAATGTCGGTCCAAAATGCTAAGAAAGAGAAGGGGGCATAAGGCCAAAAGGTCCCATTTTAAGGGTGAGTTCCAAAAAGGTATTAGATCTCATCAATGCCAAGGGCCTTTTAGTGCTAAGAATAGAGGGTTCACCAATGACTTCCCTATGCCTCAAGTTGTTGGTGGTGTGGCTCCTATGGATATGTGTCCTAGATGTGGGAAGAGTTATAATGGACTATGTTTCAAGGTTTCTAATGCATAGATTAGTTGTGGAGAGCTTGGTCACAAGAAGATAGATTGTCCAAGGAACTGTGGCAAGGTTCAGGGTGCAAATGCACTTCCATTGGGTAGAGGTAGTCCTCAAGGTAGTGCTCCAAGGCATAATCGATTTTATGATCTACATGGAAGGTAAGGGGTTGGTGAGAGTTCTGATGTTATTATAGGTATATTGAAAATCTTTGACTTTGATGTGTATGCTTTGATTGATCCGGGTGCCACTCTTTCCTTTGTTACCTCTTTTGTTGCTAAAAAGTTCCACATTGACCCCGAGTTGTTGCATGAGTCATATGAAGTATCTTCTCCTATTATTTACTGTATTGTTGCTAGGAAAGTTTGTAGGAGTTGTCCTATTTGCATTTTACGTAAGTTGTTGCCTTGTAATCTTGTTGAATTAGACATGGTAGATTTTGATGTCATTCTTGGGATGGATTGGTAGCATGCCTACTATGCTTCTATTGATTGTAGAACCTATAGTTTGAATTTCCTAATGAACCCATTCTTAAGTGGGAAAGTCAAGATATGGTGGTCAAGAATAGATTTATTTCATGCATTAAAGTCCGTAAGTTGATCTCTAAGGTTGACTTTACCATCTTATGAGGGTTAAAGATATGGAGTCCAAAGTCCCTTCCATTGAGTTGGTTTTGATTATAAATGAGTTTCTTGATGTCTTCCTTAGTGACTTTCCCGGTGTCCGTCCCGGAAGGGAGATAGATTTTAGCATAGATCTCCTTCTGGATACTCACCCTATCTCTATTCCCCCTTATCGTATAGGCCCAAAGGAGTTGAAGGAGGTTAAAGAGCAATTGAAAGATTTGTTGGAGAAGGGATTTATTGGACCTAGTCAATAACCTTGGGGTGCACTGGTGTTATTTGTGAAGAAGAAGGATGGGTCACTTAGAATGTGTATTGACTACTGGCAACTCAAAAGGGTCACTATAAAAAATAGATATCCACTTCCAAGAATTGACGACTTGTTTGACCAATTGCAAGGGGCTAGCTTTTTCTCTAAGATTGATCTTTGGTTCGGATACCATTAAGTGAGGGCGAGGGAGTGTGACATTCCCAAGATGACTTTCTGGACTAGATATGGGCATTATGTGTTTGTTGTGATGTCATTTGGTTTGACTAATGCACTGCCTATCTTCATGGACCTAATGAATAGGGTCTTCAACCCCACCTTGATTCCTTTGTGGTGGGCTTCATTGATGATATTTTAATCTATTCACATAGTAGGGAGGAGCATATGGGTCATTTAAGGGTAGTGTTGCAAAGATTGAGGGTGGAGAAATTGTATGCTAAATATGACCAGTGTGAGTTTTTGTTAAAGGAGGTTGCATTCTTGGGTCATATGGTGTTGGGGGATGGTATAAGAATGGATCCTAAGAAAATTGATGTGATTAGAAATTGGCCTAGACCATTGACCCCATCGGATATTAGGAGTTTCTTGGGCCTTGCAGGTTACTACAGAAGGTTTGTGAATGGGTTCTCCTCTATTGCTTCCCCTATGACAAAGTTGAATCGAAAGGAGGTTAAGTTTGTGCGGACCGATGAATGTGAGATAAGCTTCCAAACATTGAAGGATAGACTTGTGTCCACTCCTATATTGCCACTACAGGATGGAATTGAGGGTTTTGTTGTGTAATGTGATTCATCTAGAGTTGGGTTGGGTTGTGTGCTAATGCAAAATGGTAAGGTCATAGCCTATGCATCTCGGCAACTCAAAGTGCAAGAAAGGAATTACCCTACCCATGATCTTGAATTAGCTATTGTGGTGTTTGTATTAAAGATTTAGCGTCACTACTTATATTGTATGCATGTGGATGTGTTCACCGATCACAAGAGCCTCCAATATGTCTTCACTCAAAAAGATCTCAACTTAAGGCAAAGGAGATGGTTAGAACTTCTCAAAGACTATGACATGAGTGTGCACTATCATATAGGTAGGGAAAATATGGTGGCAGATGCTTTGAGTAGGGGGTCTATGGGTAGCTTAGCCCATGTTGATGGTGGTGATAAGAAGATGGCTTGGGAGGTGCATCAATTGGCTAAATTGGGAGTTAGGTTGGAAGAGGTTGGTGATGATGGTGTTGTGATTGTTGATGGGTCTAAGCCTTCTTTGGTTGATAAGGTAATAGCAAAATAAGATCTTGACTCCTCCTTTATTGAATTGAAAGCCTTGGTGAAAGAAGGCAAAGTAGAGATTTTCTCCTAAGGGGGACATGGTGGTTTTAGGTACCAAGGTAGGTTGTGCGTGCCATATGTTGATGGTTTGAGGGATAAGATCCTTGATAAAGCCCATAATTCTTCTTATTATATTCACTCCAGTTCTATTAAAATGTATATAGACTTGAGGAATGTGTTTTGGTGGGGAGGCATGAAGAGGGACATTGCCAAGTTCATTTCTGGTTGCCATAGTTATCAACAAGTCAAAGCCGAACATCAAAGGCTGGGTGGCCTAACCCAAGACATAAAGATTCCCACTTGGAAATGGGAGGTGATTAATATAAATTTTGTGGTTGAGTTGACCAAGACTAGAAAAGGTTTTGATTCTATATGGATGGTGGTTGATAGGATGATGAAATCGGCTGACTTTCTACCGGTTAAGACCACATATGGGATTGAAGAGTATGCGAGGTTGTATATCCATGAGTTAGTAAGGTTGCATGGGGTTCCTTTGTCCATCATATCTCATCATGGTTCATAATTCACTTTACACTTTTGGAGGTCTTTTCAAAGGGGTCTTGGTACGAAAGTTACCTTAGTACGACCTTTCACCCCCAAATGGATGGCCAAGCCGAATGGACCATTCAAACCATATAAGATATGCTTAGGGCATATGTATTTGAGTTGAGGGGTAGTTAGGATGACATCTTCCTTTGATTGAGTTTGCATACAACACTAGCTACTACTCTAGTATTTGTATGACTCCTTTTGAAGCTATTTTTGGGAGACGTTGTAGATCACTGGTTGGGTGGTTTGAGGTTAGAGAGATGGATTTAATGGGGTTGGATCTAGTTATGAGGCTTTTGAGAAGGTAAGGACGATTAGGGAAAGGTTGAAATAACCCAAAGTCATCAAAAATCCTATGTTGATGTGAGATGAAGAGACCTTGAATTCAAGGTAGGTGATTGGGTTTATTTGAAGGTTTCTCCAGTGAAAGGAGTGGTCCATTTTGAAAACAAAAATGGTAAGTTGAGTCCAAGATATTTTTGGTCCTTATGAGGTCTTGAAGAGGGTTGCCAAGGTAGTTTATGAGTTGAAGTTGCCTAGTGAAATGAATTTTATTCAACTAGTGTTCTATATCTCTATATTGAGAAAATGTATTGGTGACCTATGCTATTATGCCTCTTGATGTTGTGGGTGTTATTAAGGATAACTTCACTTATGAGGAGATTCTGGTTCAAATCTTTGATAGGCAAGTGAAGAGATTGAGGAACAAGGAGGTGGCATCTGTTAAGGTCCTTTGGAGGAACCAACAAATTGAAAATACTACTTTGGAAACCAAAGCGGATATGCAGAAGCAGTATCCTTATCTTTTCCACTCCACTAAAGCCTAAGTTACTAATTCTGAGTCCCCTATGTAATTACAAGTCATATGTTTCGACAACTATGTCATTCATATATATTCATGTTTAAGTTGACAAGTTATGATGATTTTACACGTATGTTGATATTTTGAAAATGATATTTAAAATGTGATATCGAATTCTTATCGGGGATTATTGTTTATGATCACTCTTGTCTTATACATCTCTTTTACATTCAAGGACGAATGTTCCCAATGGGTAGATATTGAAACGACCCCAAAAAGTACCCCAAAACGTGACTCGAAAATACCATAAATTTTAAATTCTATATATCGTAAAATGCATTAATTATTTCAAAAATTTAACTTCATATTCTCGTTCAGGGGGTCAAAATTAGGGGGAAAATGGTCTAATCCTGATTTTAGAGCAATCGTATCAAAATTCAAAAATCCCATGTTGTGATTTGCAATGAGGTTTTCGCATCGCCTCCGTGATGTACCTTTGCTTATTTTGAGAGTATCTTTTGTTAGTTCTGTCCACGACTTCTATGTCTTGAGCCTAAGTATTCTCAAATGTGTTTTTACCTATACATAGCCAAATTTCACCCTAATATTACCCAAAACATTTCCCAATACTCACTCAAACACTTAGCTATATCTTCACTCACCAAATTCAAGTCCCACACCCTCATCCTAAGCTAAGGTTTTCCTCCAAGGTTCTTCTTCAAACTTCAAGTCTCCATCTCAAATATTTACCATGTTCATCGAAACGACCCTAAAAAGTGCTCAAAAATGTGCCTTGAAAGTACTTAGAATTATAATTTCCATATATCTAAAATTATGTTCGTTATTTTGAAATTCTAACTTTATATTCTTGTTTAGGAGGTCAAATTGAGTGAGAAATAGGTCTAATCTGAATTTTGTAGCAACTGTATCAAAATCTAAAAATTGCAAAGGATGTTATTTAGGAGGATCAAATTTGAAGGGACACATGTAATTTAGGAGGATCAAATTTGAAGGGACACATCTCTTAGCATAGAAATAATAGGTGGCCCATAACTTATCAACTTAAAGCCCATTGAATTAGCTTTCCAATGCACTTTATTTCATCTCATTCTGAGTTCAGATGAATGATTTATGTCCATTTTCATAAAATTGTTCGTGTGCAAAAAATGTAGATTCATGCGACGCGCCCCTATGTTTTTTGGTGATTGGTTTACTTTTTTCGGTCCAAGACTTGAACATCTTGGGCCTAAGGGTTCCCACACTTGAAAATACATATACTTAGAATTATTTCACCCTCATATCATCCTAAGCATTCCTTAATACTCACTCAAACATTTAGACTCATATTTCACCCTAAATTCAAGTCCTAAACTCAAGACCAATCTTAAGGATTTCACCAAAGATTCTCTTCAAGCTTTAAGTCTCCATTGTCAACCTTCACTAAGAACTTGTCAAAAGCTAAGGTCTGTGGTGTTGAACCATTGGGCCCTTCCAGCCATGATGCCTAAGACTCATTTTTACTAATATTGTATGATTTAAAGTTGATTTTACATGGTGTCTTATACATTGAGAAATTTACTGCATAGTTATTTTAGTTTAAGAAAGTTTTTTTGTTTTAGCATATTTTGAGCTGCCAATCATAGATCTAATGTTGGATTTGATGAAGGGTTTTAATGTGAATTTCGTAGGGGTGTTACAAAGTGTTGATTGATAGTTTTACAATAGGTTTTCTTACATGCTTTGATCTCTAAATTGTTTGGTCTTTTACCCCCATTACACACTCCTAATGTGTTTTATAAAATGTCCACTTATATTTTCTTGAGGAATTGAAGGTCCAAAGCATGAGATATGATATGATTGGTGATGTGATGATGAAATGAGCTTATGTACATAATATATATGTTCTATATAATGTGTTGCATTAGACCATGCCCTATCCATGGTATAGGATCCCGAATAACCATATGAGGGGTATGTACCTTGCCACCAGAGTGTCCAGGTGTGAATGACATCAACCATGTAAGAGGGGTAGTACCTTGCCACCAGGGTGTGCAGGTATGAATGGTATCAACCATGTGAGGGGTGTAGTACCTTGCCACCAGGGTGTCTAGGTGTGAATAGTACCTCCCAACCATAGTTGGGATTCCAGCTTGGTCTTTTTTACACATATGATATTCTATATGAGCATGGGTTACTTAAGCATGTCTTACTTATGCATTGATAATACAAGTCATATTGTTATATTATGCTTATTGCCTATCACAATGCATTCTAAATTATGATGCTTATCTCTTATTGCATTGCATCCCACATATTTAGTATATTCAAACATACTAACACATACTTTTGCCTACGTGATATCACCATGTAGGGATTGGAGCTCCTACTGAGGCTTCTTGTGGCTAGATGGATTGTTCAAGTTAGCCTTTGGTGAGTCCTCCATTCCGGGGACAAGGACTATTCTCTCACATTATATATTAAGATTCTCGTTACTTCATCGTATTCTTATGACTATGAGGCTATGAGATATTTTAGAAAATATTTCCCTTCTTCATGGCCTACGTCATGCTTCAGAAGTGAGATAGGCTTTTCCTTCTAACGAATGTTCTTTGCTCTTTTAGTTGATCATACTGCTTCAAGGAAGAAGGCAATGAAAGGTAAGTCAGTTTTTGATTTTGATGGATCCGTGTTTTACTATTTCTTCTTTATTTTATTAGTTGATGGTGGGGCTTCTTGTGTAGCCAAGTGGTTGTGTGGATCTTTGTTGTCTATTCTCTTAGTTGGGTATATTGTTGCTAGAAAGTTCATAGGTGTGTTGATTCAGGTTTGTATTGCATTAGGTCTTGCTTTGTGGCTTGTTGGATTTGATGTGGTGGATTGTGAGGTTGTACTCGGGATGGAATAGTTGCATGCATGTTGTGTCTCAATGGATGGTAGGACCTGTAGAGTTAGAATCTGACTACTTAATGAACCATCTTTGAGCTGGAGGTTATCAAGTGGTAGCAAGGGTAGGTAGGTCCATTCTTGAATTAAGGTGTAATTAGTCTCTAAGGGGTTGCATTTTTCATCTTATGATAACTGGAGGTGTTGAACCTAGGTTGTTTTGTCTATAGAATTGTCGTTGTTGATGGATGAGGCTTTGAATGTCCTTTCTAATATTTTGAATTTCGAGTTAGTGTCCTTTAATTTATCTAGTATACCTGTTATGCCTATAAGTCTCATAAGTAATATCTCTAGTCCTTACCCTAATAGGTTTAGGGTGGTTTTGATAATAATAGTGTGGTTCATTCCCTAATAAGGTAGTGCATGTGAATCATTTGAGGGTAGTACTATGAGTTCAAGGAAGAAGGTTGGGTGCTAAGTAGGTGAGACGGGAATTTTGGTGGTGAGAGGTTGCCTTCCTAGGTTGTGTGGTGCCGAGTGATGGTATTAAGGTGGACTTTAGTAAGACGAAGGTGATTAGAGAGTAGCTTAGACCTTTGACTTCACGAGATATTAGAAGCCTCTCAGTTTTAGTGGGCTATTACCGGGGATTGTGAGTAGATTCTCTTCTATTGTTGCTCCTATGATTTAGTTGACCCTAAGTAAGGCCATGTTGTTATCGACGTTTTGAGTAGGGTGATTTGATAGGTCTGGGAGTTGCTATTTCTTATGTTATCCCTTGGTGCTAGTAGGATTCATATGTATATGGGTTTCATTCATAGGTTCCTTTTACCCATGAAGCCCAATCTTCCTTTTTGTGAAAATTGCATGATTTCAAGATGTATTTCCTTATGAGTATCTATTATTATGAAATATGAGCTTGAAATATGTTGGGGTTTTGTTTAATATTGTTGACTATGCATAAATATCTATTTTGAGGTTATACTATGAAGTGATCTTTGTGTATTGAGACTATACGTGATTCAAGCTATAAATCAATGGACTATTGTAATGTTTTGATATGATTTATAAGTTATCCATGATGGGGTTTTACCATGATGTTGGTGGGCTGATTTACATGATTTTAAGATGTATTAATTTCACTATTTCATGATCAATACTCTTGCATTTTGCATGATTTGAACATTTCCTCCTATGTGACCACCAAATGTTTGATGAAATGCCAAGTCAGAAATTCTCAAGATATATGTATGTTTTACAAGTCAACTGACTTCATGATGGATATAGACTATCAAGTATGTTATGAATTCATGAAATTATCTATGATTATGCTAGTATGAAGTTAAGCCCTTTTCAAAAATTTATTTTCAAGAAAACCTATATGGATTTTTACTTATTGTAATTTGGGATTTGAATATTATGATTCTTAAAATTCTATTGATAGACGGATAGTGTTTGTTGGATGATTTTAATGTGACTTAAACCGTTATATGGGGATTTACTTTGGGTTTATGAATCTATAAGTATGTATGTTCCCTTTTTGAACGATTTATGCATGAGAGACTGTATTATGGATTTAAATATGGAATTAATTATGTTTTCACTTTAACTTTGTAATATAAATGTTGATTTTAAACGGAGATTTAATTAACTATGTCATTTCTTCATTTTTCATAGCATATGCATTCATGTACACGGATTATATAAAAAAATTTAAAAAATTTGTGTTATGGATAAGCCCAATTTTGTTTTATGGTATGATTTTGACAAAAGGCTGGTTATGATAATATTATGATCACAAATATGTCTTTGATTTTGGTATTTTAAGCATTTTGGATGCTTGCACCATTTTGTATATAAATGGGCCATTCTTATGCATGAGTATTATGACTCTGAAATTATGATTTTGGCATATGAGCCTAAGTATGAATGATTCTAAATGGTGCTTGGCTTTTAAGCCCAATTGTGCATTGAAATGATTTAGGAAAATGACTATTGCCTCTTTGAGAGTATGTACATGCATATTATAAGTGTTCTTATGGGATGACGACTTAGCTAGTTGTGATGAGGGTTTTGGGGTAGTTTGGGATACTTGCATAGCATGTTTCTAATGAGTGTAGAATCCGTAAGGTTGTAATGTGATAGGTAAGGATGGACGATTTATTTGGTCAATTACAATGGGTTAATCATTTCTCGAAGATTGATCTTTGGGTTGAATTTTCTCTCCAAGAGAGGATGAAGATAGGTGATATCCCTAGGTATCGTTTTGGATTAGGAGTGAGCATTAAGAGTGTTGGTGGAGATGTTTAGTTGATTTATGCATTGGCTATGTCTATGGGTTTCTTGAATAGAGTCTTAAAATCCTATCTTGATTTGTTTGTGGTGGTCTTTAGTGATGTATCAATTTGTTTAGAGCTTGTGAATTATTTGGGCGTAGTGTTGCAAGCCTTTGAGGATAAGAGGTTGTTTGCTAAATATGATAGGTAGGCATTGTGGGTAGCAAGAAGATGGTTAGATACCCTTAAGGAATATGCTATGAATATGCATTAGCTTTCTCGGTTAGGCTAGTGTTGTCATTAATGCCCTATGTAGCCTAGCATGTGTTGATGATGGTGGCAAAGAGGTGACTTGAGCGGTCCATTTTTTGGCTAGATTGAGGGATCAGGTTGGAGGAAGTTGATCATGGTAAATAGAGTTCTTGATGGCTACAAATGTTCGTTCGTTGGGAAGGTTTAGATTAAGCAAGGCCTCGGTTTCACCCTATTAGAGTTGGAAGTTTTGGATGAGGGAATGATAAAGTGTAGGTTGACTCCTAAGAGGGAGATGGTGGCTATAGTACAAAGTGGGTTAGGTGTATTTAAGATTGACAATTGAGTTGAGGATTGTGAGTCCTTCTATAGTGTAGAGGGAAGTTAGTAAGGTTGCATAAGTTTGGGAATTACCTATGGATGTAGATATGGTTCCTCTGATTCCTCATACTTCTAGGTGGATGTGATATATTGGTCATTTTAGTGTTATAGAGCACTTTTAGTTTAGTGGGGTTTAAGGAGTGTAAGTTGGAATAAGAAAAGGTCCCCGTGCGGGTGTTGGATGGATGATTGGAGAAGTTGATTGATAATGATATAGCGTTCTTCAAGGCCCTTTTGGAAGAGTAGTCTATTCATATGTATCCCTCAGGGAGAAGGAGCAGGCATGGAGGAGCAATATCCATTTCTCTTTCATTCTATTCAAGCTCATGATAATACGTCATGCCCTTTTTCTTATGATTTCAAGTCTTCCATTTCAGACCTTATGTTATTCACATGCATTCATGTTTAAGTTGGCAAGTTTAAGATGATTTTACACTTATGCTAGGATTTTGAAAATGGTGTTTTAAGCGTAATGTTGCATTCTTGTTGGGGCTGATTTATCTACGATTACTTTTGTCATGTACGTTCCTTTTACATTCGGGGATGATTGTTCCAAAGGGGGAGATATTGAAACGACCCCAAAAAGTGCCAAAAATATGCCTTAGAAGTACCCAGAATTGTAATCTCCATATATATAAAAATTCATTCATTATTGTTAAAATCCAACTTCATATTCTTATTTAGGGGGTCAAATTGAGTGGAAATGGGTCTAACTTGGGTTTTAGACCCACTGTATCAAAACTTGAAAATCACAAAGAACATTATTTAGAAGGGCAAACTTTTAAGGAGCATATCTCATAGCACACAAAGAACTAGGTGGCCCACAACCTATCAACTTAAAGCCCTTTTAATTAGCTTTCGAATGCACTTCATTTCACCTCATTGTGAGTTTAGATAAAGAATTTACACCCATTTTCATAAAAATCATTCATACAGAAAATGCAAATTCCAGTACGATTTTTGCATCGCCTCCACAATGCCCCCTTGTATTTTTTTATGCCTGTTTTAGTTTTTTCGGTCCAAGACTTGTATGTCTTGGGCCTAAGGGTTCCCACTCGAAAATACATGTACTTAGCCTTATTTCACCCTCATATCATCTTAAACATTCTCCAATACTCACTCAAACATTTAGACTCATATTTCACCCTAAATTTCAAGTCCCAAACTCAAGACCAATCTTAAGGATTTCACCAAAGATTCTCTTCAAGCTTCAAGTCTCCATTGTCAACCTTCACCAAGAACTTCCTCCAAAGCTAAGGTATGCGGTGTTTAACTATTGGGTCCTTCCACTCATGATGCCTAAGCCTCCTTTTTACTAATATTTCATGATTTAAAGTTAATTTTACATGTGAGTCTTGTACGTTGAGAAATTTACTGCACAGTGATTTTAGTTCATGAAAGTATGATTATTTTAACATGTTTTGAGCTCTAAATTAGATTTGATGTTGGACTTGATGAGGGGTTTCAATGTGAATGTCTTGGGGGTGTTGCAAGGTTTTGATTAATGGTTTTACAATAGGTTTTCTTGCATGCTTTAGTCTCTAAATTGCATGGTCTTTGAACCCCACTACACACCCCCAATGTGTTTGATAAAATATCTGATTATGTTTTCTTGAGGAATTGAAGGTCCAAGCATGAGATATGATATGATTGATGTTTTGATGATGAAATAACCTTATGTACATGATATATATGTTATATATAATGTGTAACATTAGACCATGCCCTATCTGGGCAGTATTGGAAGCCAGATAACCATGTATGGAGTATGTACCTTGCCACCAATGTATCAAGGTATGAATAGAATCAACCATGTGAAGGGCATGTACCTTGCCACCAGGGTGTCTAGGTATGAATGGCATCAACCATGTGAAGGGTGTAGCACTTTTCTACCAGGGTGTCTAGGTTTGAATGGCATCAAGCATGTGAGGGGTGTAGCACCTTACCACCAGGATGTCCAGGTGTGAATGGAACCTTCCAACCATAGTTAGGATTCCAGCTTGGTCTCTTCTACACATATGATGTTTTATATGAGCATGAGTTAGTTAAGCATGCTTTACTTGTATATTGATTATACATGTCATATTGCTATATTATGCCTATTGCCTATCGTTATGCATTTTGAATTATGACGTTTATCTCTTATTGCATTGCATCCCACATACTTGTTACATTCAAACATACTAACGCATACTCTTGCCTACATGATATCACCATGTAGGGACTAGAGCTCCTATTGATTCTTCTTGTAACTAGATGGATTCTTCAAGTTAGTCTTTGGTGGGTTCTCCATTCTAGGTACAAAGACTATTCTCTCACATAATGTATTAAGATTCACTTTACTTTATCATATAGTTATGACTATGAGGGTGAGGCCGATTGTATGTCTTAGCCCCTACCATTTTCTATGTGGTTGGACAAAGCTGTCTATTTATGCTATGAACTAATTGTATTAACTCTTGACTCTATGTTACTACAAGTTCTCCCTTAGCCCCTTTTGCCTTTATTCCATTCTTCAAATGTCATTTAATTATTTTCGCGACCAAGGATGTGTAATGATATGCTTTGAGGCATCTTTGGGGTTCCTTCGGGTTCCCCATTTGCTGGTCACATCTAGGCCCTAGGCTTGGGTCGTGACATTCATCTCTAAGCTAAGGTATGTGGGTTTGTTTCATGGGTTCCTTTCACCAATGATACCCAAGCCTCCTTTTACTCAAATTGCATGATTTTAAAGTTGATACATAAGTGCGTCTTGATTATTAGGAAATTCACTGCACTATGTTAAAGCTATGTGAAGTTGTGATTATTTTGCTATGTTTTGAGCTATACATCTTTGATCTATTGTAATATTTAAGAATGGGTTTTGATGTGTATTGCTTGAGGGTGTTGCAAGGTGTTGATTGACGGTTTTACAATGAATTTTCTCATATGATTTCATCAATATATTTTATGGTTTTATACTAGTATTACACACCCTCTAAGTGTTTAATATATGTAAAGAACCTTTTACATATGTAGGAAGAGATCATCATTAGAAACCAAGGCCTACCACCTCCTTAGCGAGGCGATTGAGGTACAAACACCCCAACATGGTTGCACGGGCCTATTACCTCCCGAGCGAGGCAATTGAGGTACGAACCCCTCAACGTGGTTGCACGGGCTTACTACCTCCCGAGCGATGCAATTAAGGTACAAAACCCCCAATATTATTATTCGAGCCTACTACCCCCATAACGAGGCAATTGATCAACTTCTAACACTATAAAAACTTTTCATGAAATCGATATATTTATACCATCCTTTCATCATCATAAAGTCATACAAGTCATAGGACATGCAATAGATCATCAATGACTCAAAAACCCTAAACTGCACATTTTATTGAACACTTGGTGGGTGCGTATGCTAGTGTGAAATCATGCAATTCAAGAGTGAAGACATGCAAGAAACTTAAATATAAAACCACCCACCGACACTTGGTAACACCCTCATGCAATATACATCAAACCCTTTATCAAATCTCAAGATAGATTTAAGATTCATAGAGTAAAACATGCATAAACAATCACACTTTACAAAACCACAATATAGTTCATAGTCAAATTCATAATAGAATATCCATGAGTAAAATCAACTTAAAACATATATTTTAGGTAAAAAAGGAAGCTTGGGCACCATGGGTGAAAGGACCCAATGGTTAAAACCCACATATCTTGACTTTGGAGAATTCATGATGAATATTGGAAATGGAGACATAAATCTTAAGTGAAATCCTTTGGATCCGAAAGAGTTTTGGGGTAAAATATTTATCCAAGTGTTTGAGAGAGTATTGGAGATTGTCCTGTATGGTATGAAGGTAAATATGGCTAAGTATAAGTTTTTTTATGCATGGGAAGACTTGGGTCCAAGACCCAAAATCCTTGGACAGAGATAAAATCACTAGCAATAAAATGTACAGGTCCACATCTGGTAAATGATGCAGACTAATCGTGGAGGGCATTTTTACACTGGTCCGTGATGGTTGCGTGTCGCGATACTGACGTGGATTGCCACTGTTTTGTGCAAACTTGGGAAAATCAAATTTCTCTACAGTTGGTCAATTTTGCTCCCCGATCAAGAATATAAAGTTGGATTTTTGATATCACGCACGAATTTTAAGATATATGAAAATTCTAATTTTGGGCACTTCTAAGACACATTGTCAGGCACTTTTGAGACAGTTTCAAATTCTCCCCCTTGGGAACATTCGTACCCAAATGTCAAAGAAATATAAAGTATAAGAGTAATCAGGATGAAATCAGTCCCAACAATAATGCAACAATACACTTAAATACCATTTTCAAAAATCTTAACATGTGTTAAAATCACCATGAACTTTGTCAATATAAACATAAATGCATGCAAATGACATAGGGGCTGAAGCATAAGACTTGAATTCACATAGGGGACTTAGAATTAGTACCTCAGGCTTGAGTAGAATGGAAGAGATAAGGATATCACTTCTACATGTCCACTTCGGGCTCCCATGTAGCACTTTCAACTTGTTGATTTCTCCAAAGGACCTTAACGGAAGCAACATCCTTAATCCTCAACCTCTACACTTGCGTATCCAAGATCTCTACAGGAACTTCTTCATAAGTGAAGTTGTCTTCAACAACCCCCACAACCTCCAATGGAACAATATCATTCCGATCACCTGCACACTTCCTTAACATGGATATATGAAAGATCGGATGAACCAAGTGCATTTCACTAGACAACTCTAACTCCTAGGCCACTTTACCAATCCTTCTCAACACCCTATAAGAACCCACGAATCTTGAACTTACCTTACCCTTCTTACCAAAACGAACCACACCCTTCATAGGTGACACCTTCAAATAGACCCAATCACCCACTCTAAATCCAAGATCCCTTCTCCTCATATCGACGTAGGACTTTTGATGACTTTAGGCTATTTTTAACCTTTCTCTAATCAACCTTACGTTCTCCATAGCATCCATGACCAGAGCTGGATGCGACAAAGCCATTTTGCCCACTTAAAAATAATCCAACCGGCGATATATAATGCCTACCACAAAGGGCCTCAAAAGGAGCCATACCAATGCTAGAATGATAGCTAATATCATAAACAAACTCAATCAACAGAAGATGATCATCCCTACTACCCTTAAATCCCAAAACATAAGCCCTAAGCATATCCTCAAGAGTTTGGATAGTTCTTTCAACTTGGCCATCCATTTGAGAGTGGAAGGTTGTACAATGCTTTACCTTGGTTCCAAGACCTCTTTGGAAGGACCTCCAAAAGTGTGAAGTGAATTGAGCACCACGATCTGATATGATAGACAAGAGCAACCAGTGCAATCTCACCAACTTATAAATGTACAATTTAGTATAGTCTTCGACCACATAAGTAGTCTTAACTGGTAAGAAATGAGCCGACTTTGTCATTCTATCAACCAAAACCCAAATAGAATCAAAACCCTTTCTGGTATTAGGCAACCCAATCACAAAGTCCATGTTAATTTCCTCCCACTTCCAAGTAGGAATCTTTACATCTTGGATTAGGCCTCTCGGCCTCTAATATACGGCTTTAACTTGTTGGAAACTATCACAATGGGATACAAATTTGGCAATGTCTTTCTTTATACCTCCCCATCAAAACACATCCCTCAAATCCCTATACATGTTGGTAGAACCGAGCTAAATAGAATAGGAGGATTTATGAGGCTCATCAAGAATATTCTCTCTCAAGTTGTCAACACAAGGCACACACAACCTACCTTGGTACCTAAGGGCACTATCTCTACCTTGGGAGAAAACCTTCACCTTGCCCTCTCTCACAAAGGCCTTCAATTCTAATAAGAAGGAGTCAAGGTCTTGTTTGGTTTTACCTCATCAACTAAGGAAGATTTTGAAGTATCCACAACTATAATACCACTATTAACAACGTCTTCCAACCTAACCCCCAATCTAGCTAACCGATAGACCTCCCTAGTCACCACTTTGCCACCACCATCAACATGGGCTAGGCTACCTATAGATGTCCTACTCAAAGCATTCGCCATAACATTAGTCTTACTGGGATGATGATACACACTTATATTATAATCCTTAAGAAGTTCAAATCACCTTCTTTGCCTCAAGTTGAGATCTATTTGAGTGGATACATATTAGAGACTCTTATGATTGGTAAACACATTAACATGCACTCCATAAACATAATGATGGCAAATTTTCAAAGTAAAAACAATGGCGGCCAATTGAAGATCACGAGTAGGATAATTCTTTTCATGTATTTTGAGTTGCCTAGAAGCATAGGCTATCACCTTACCATTTTGCATCAACGCACAACCTAAACCAATCCGGGAGGGATCACAATACACAACAAACCCTTCAGATAGAGGCAAGATAGGAGTAGAGAAAAGCTTATCCTTCAAGGTTTAGAAGATCCTTTCACACTCATTGATCCACCCAACCATAGCCTTTTTTTGAGTCAACTTAGTCATGGGTGAAGCAATAGAAGAGGACCCATTCACAAACCTCCGATAGTAAACCCTTAAGCCGAAGAACCTTTGAATGTCCGATGGAGTCAATGGTCTAGGCCAATTTCTAATTACATCCGTTTTTCTAGGATCCACCTTAATACTATCCACCTGACATAAAAATGAAATTTCTTTCAACCAAAATTCACACTTCTCATATTTAGGATACAACGTCTCTTCCCACAATCTTTGTAGCACTACCCTCAAATGGGTCACATGCTTCTCCTTACTATGAGAAAAGACCAAAACATCATCAACGAAGACCACTATAAACAAATCACGGTAGGGTGTACAGGCCTAATTCATAAGATCCATAAAGATAGCCAGTGCATTGGTCAACCCAAAAGACATAACAACAAACTCGAGATGCCTAAACCTATTCCGAAAGGTCATCTTGGGAATGTCATAGTCCCTTACCTTCAGTTGATTATACCTGCACCAAAGATCAATCTTAGAGAAATGGTTAGCCCCTTGAAGTTGGTCAAACAAATCATCAATCCTTTGTAGAGGATTCTTATTCTTGATGGTAACCCTATTAAGTTGCTTGTAGTCAATACACAGTGACCCACCCTTCTTCTTCACAAACAACACTAGTGCATCCCAAGGTGACCGAAGGGAATATTTTTTATAAGTTGCAAATGGGATAAATTTTATAGACCTTTCTAGAAATAATAGATGCACCAATAGGAGTAGACACCTCATAAGACTCACATAGCAATACAGGCTCAACATGAAACTTTTTAGCAAAAAGAGTAACAAAAGACAGAGTAGCACTCGGGTCTATCAATGCATACATTATCAAAATAAAAAACTTTTAACATACCTGTGATGACATCGAGCACCTCATCAATCCCTTGCCTCCTATGTAAAGTATAAAATCGACTGTGCCTTGAACACCATATTATTGACCTTCTCTTCCCAAAGGAACCGTATTGGTACCCCGACCTAGTGGACAAACATCCTTACCCTTATTTCGATTATGAGAGCGATCCATTATCTTGTGGCCTACTTCCCCACAACTATAATAAGCATTAGTAGCCCTCAAACATGGGTCACCATGACCCTTACTATATTTTGGACACATATCTCTAGGCCTCGCTGCACTATCACCTTGGGCCTTTGGGTAGTCATTGGCAAACTTGCTTTTAAGAGCATGAGAACACCCTTGGCCTTGATTAAACCAACCACTCTTAGGACTTCGGGACTTACTACCAAAATGGGCCCTGGCCTGAGACTCCTACTCTTCCTCAATTTCTTCCTCTCTAATTATTCAGCATAAGTCATCAAGTGGGACAAATCCATGATATTAATCAACATGGTGGTATGACATTCTTCACTCACCAAATTAGATACACTTACCACAAACTTATTCATTCTAGATCTTGGGTTGGCAACCAACTGTGGAGTATATCTTGAGAGTTGGTTGAACTTGAGGGCATACTACCTCACACTCAAAGGCCCTTGCTTCAAATTCATGAATTCCACTAATTTGGCTTCCCTAAGCTTAAGATGAAAGAACTGATTGAGGAAAGACGCCTTAAATTCCTCCCATAGAACCAGATAGTTTTTCCCCTTCTCGTTCTTTTATTGAGTGTACAAATTTGAGCCGCCCCTTGAGTTGGTAAGCAACCAACTCCGCCTTCTGACCTCACACCCATAATGGACAACACCTTCTATACCTCATCAATAAACTTTTGAGGGTCCTCATCCACCTTAGACCTATTGAACTCCAATGGATTCATCCTCACAAAGTCTCTCACCTAAGATGCTAGAGTAGGAGCATGAGGGGCTTGGGCCTGTTGGTTGGCTGATTAACCACAACTTGAGCTAGCAAAGTAAGAGCATCCTAGAGCTCACCATGAGTTGGTTGTCCCTCAGGTGTGCGAGTTCTTCTTCCTCTTGTATTAGGCATAATCTAGCATAACATTAAACAATAATTAGGGGAGGAAAACCATACCTTAACTTATATAGAATGACATAGAGTAAGAAGAAGGGAAACATTTCCTAGAACGTCTTGTAGCCTCGTTCTCATAGTCGTGGTGCATAACATAACTATGAATAAGACTCTAATCGATGAATTATGTTGGTTGCCAAAGACCATTAACAACTTAGTGCTTTGATACCAAGTTTGTCATGACCTAAGACTATGGCCTAGATGGTACATGGCGCATGTAGAACCCAAAGGGACCCCAAGAAAGCATCTTAACATATCATTACACATCCTTGGTCATGGAAGAAATTAAAACAAGATAATAGGAGATAGTTAATAAGGATAAACGGGGCTGTGGGACATCTTTCATATCATAGTTCATCATAGAATAAAGGAGAGTCAAGTCTCACAGCATCCTTACATACTTGTCCAACAACACCTCTAAACTTATAACTTAGCGAGGGCTAAGACAAGTAAGCGGACTCACCCTTATAGTCAAGCATATAATAGATAGGAAAGAGAGACTTTATACATAGTGTAAGGTCAAAGACATTGTCCCTAAAGTTGGGGATTCACCAACTTTTTTTGAGAGATATCGTACTAGCGAAGAGGAGAAGGAGGATGACCTAGTGGAGCTCCAGTTCCAACATGGTAAAAATATAGGCATAGAATATGTATTAGTACATTTGAATGTACAAAGTATGCAGGATGCAATGCAATAAGAGATAGTCAACATAATCGTAATGCATATGTAAACAATGAATGGGCATATAGAAATATGGCATACATTATCAATGCTTGTAGTTAAAACATGTTTACAAAGAACCTTTTACATATGTAGGAAGAGACCATCATTAGTAACCAAGGACTATCACCTCCTTGGCTAGGTGATTGAGGTAGAAAACCCCAACATGGTTGCACGGGCCTACTACCTCCTGAGAGAGGCAATTGAGGTACAAACCCCTCAACATAGTTGCATGGGCCTAGTACCTCCTGAGAAAGGCAATTGAGGCAAAAACCCCTCAATATAGTTGCATAAGCCTACTACCTTCTCAGTGAAGCAATTGAGTTACAAACCCCCAAATATGGTTGTTCGGGGCCTACTACGCCTGAACGAGGCAATTGATCAACTTTCAACACTATAGATACTTTTCATGAAATCAACATATTTATACCATGCTTTCATCATCATAAAGTCATACAAGTTATAGGACATATAATAGATCATCAATCAACTTCATCATCATAAAGTCATACAAGTCATAGGACATGCAATAGATCATCAATCAACTTCATCATCATAAAGTCATTTATACCTCCGCTTGGTGGGTATGTAATGCTAGTGTAAAACCATGCAATTCAAGAGTGAAATCATGCAAGTAAATTCAATATAAAATCACCTACTAACCCTTGGTAACACCCTCATAAAATATACATCAAAATCCTTTATCAAATCTCAAGATAGATCTAAGATTCATAGCTTAAAACATGCATAAACAATCACACTTTACAAAACCCCAACATAGTTCATAGTCAAATTCATAATAAAAGACCAATAAGTAAAATCAACTTAGAAATATATATTTTAGGTAAAAAGGAATCTTGGGCACCTGGGTGAAATGACCCAATGGTTGAAATGCATATACCTTGACTTTGGAGAATTCTTGATGAAGATTTGAAATGGAGACTTGAAGCTTTAGTGAAATCCTTAAGATCCAGATGAGTTTTGGGACTTGAGTGATGGGGTAAAATATTTGTTTAAGTATTTGAGAGAGTATTGGAAAATGTCTTGTATCATTTGATGGTAAAATATGGCTAAATATAAGAATTTTATGCATAGGAAGACTTGGTCCCAAGACCTAAAAGCCTTAAAACGAGATAAAAATCACTGGCAACAAAATGTAAGGTATGCACTTAGTCCACAATGGGGATCTATCACAGATGGCATTTTTACATTGGTTCGCGATGAATGCATGTCGCAGTACCAACACTAATTGCCATTGTTTTGCACAAACGTGGGAAAATCAAATTTCGCTACGATTGCTCTAAAATTAGGATTAGACACATCTCACACTCAATTTTGTCCCCTGATCAAGAATATAAAGTTGGATTTTTGATATCACACACGAATTTTGAGATATATGGAAATTACAATTTCAAGTACTTTCGAGGCACATTTTCGTGCACTTTTGGGTTCATTTCATGTCGATAACATAATGATATCAACATTTCCATAGTATGAATGTCATCAATGCATCGATATCATTAATATATTAATATTATCAGCGTCTCAACATATATCATGGTCATATAAATATAGGTATCATCTCAGTATCAATATCAAATCATTCATAAGATCACAAGTCTTATGGATTCGTAGTTAATTCACAAGTCAATATTTCAATGTAAGAACAACCACTCAATTCGAAAAACTCAAAATCCAAGCCTATGTGATACAATTCTACCCCAAAACACTCAATTGCATACACATAGGCGCATACAAGGTTCAATCTAGGCGCATACAAGGTTCAATCTTACTTTCGAAAAGGTTAGAGGTTCACTTTCCTTAGATAAAGTCTAGAATCAAGTCAAATCCAAACCATTTCTATTATACTCCATATCACCAAAATCTATTCAACTATAGCATCACAATCATATAATGAATCCAATAACACTAAAATCAATCAATTCAGATGATAATGGCAAAATAATAAAACATCTCATGCCAGCAAAAATAGCAGAAATTTGAAATTAACCCATGAAAATGTTCCCCAACTAACAAGAGCTTCAAAAATGAAAATCATTTTGAAAATGGAGTTAAAATGAGGTAGAAATCATCAAATAAGAAATAGGAATTTCCATCATTTAAATCCTAAAATTATAAGTCAAAAACACAATTTAATCAATAAAAATGAATCAACTAGATTAAAAAATAGTTACCCAATTTATTTTTATTGAAAAATATTGTAATTCATCGCTGCAATTATTGGAATATTAAAAATCATGGAAAACAATTTAAAAACCGATCTCTAAAATGACTTACTATTTCAGGGGTTTTAATGCTCCAAAAAATGATGTCTAGTCAAAATACAACACTTTTGATGATTAAAACTTGGAATTTTATGTGTTTTCAATGCTATGTTAATCGGTTGATGAGTTTTAATGTTTGTTTTATAGGATTTCAGGGTTGGCATAAGTTTTGGGTAAAGTGTGTAGAAGTTGCTGAAGTTGAAGGTCCATGAGACCTTTTATGGTTCATAGAGTATTCTACGAGCTGTAAAGGGTATTTTATGTGTAACTATAGTAAAGGGTGTATTTCTAAAGTTGAATCTACGAATATATAGAAGATTCATAGAAGACTTTCTGAGCCGTAGAAGACTTTATGAGCCATAGACTTGGTATCGTGCCCTGAGGATAAGAAAGTGGAGACTTGATGTAATTTCATTTGACGAAACCCTTTACAGGCCATAGAATCTTATAAGGGCCGTAAAGGGGTGTCATAGAAAATAAGTCCAAAATTGAAGAAACCGTTCATTTCAACTATGAGCTGTAAACTTTTATAAGGCCCGCAGAGTACTCGTAGAGCTTGCCGACCTAATTGTCCTAATTCATTTTAGCTTTATATGTTAAACACTATAAGTAGGTTTTTTAGGTCACTTTTCATAGAAAATGAAGGGGAAATAGTAGAGAAACACTAGAGATTTTGAGAAACACTTGTAAATATCAATTCTAATCTTCTAATTTCAATCTTGTGATTCTCATTGAAACGTTGGATTTTCTTGTGCTTAATTCTCCTGTATAAGTGCTCAACTATATTATTTAAATTCATAGTCTTATATTTACACTGATCATGAGTAGCTAAATCCATACCTATGGTTTTGGAAACTATGAATTAACAAGGTAAAATCGAATAATTCGTAATTCTTGAAAAATGTGCATGTATGTGTTAATTAATTCTATTCATATTAAATGCTTTCTAATGGCGGACACATTAGAATCCTCCTAGTGTTACTGATTGGATCAAGGTAGTAATGAATAGGAAAAGAGATTAATTAAACAGAACTCAATCGATGTTTCTCATCTAATCAACCAAACTAGGTAAAGGGGAGGTTGTACTAGGACAATAGGTAAGGGTTAGTAATGTCACACTGTGGGGATGGACCAAATCACATAGTGAAATTCGCTTTTCGCCTAGGCCAAAGGATTTGGCGAACTTAACTTACCGTTCTACAAGCTACATACTGGAAAAGAATTCAATTAGCTGGTAATACTTAGTTAGGGAATAATGGGGAACACAATACCCTAGTTCCTTTTCATATTGGTTTAACACTCGTCTTAGCGTGGAATTACATTTAATAGTCATTATAACCCTCCCCCCTTTTTGGAGAGATAAGTTGGTTAATCAACCTAAATTTCAATTGATTTCTTCTAAGTCTACCATATTCTATATGGGTTTTAAGCCTAATCTTGGTTAGGTTATATATCTTTACAACAACTGCTTTAGCCTTAAAAAAGAGGTGTAGCTTGGGTGACATTAAGATTTTGTGCCGTTGCCAGGGAATATGGCTAGACTTGTCTAGTTCAAGTAATATGAAAATTAATCCTTATTTACCTCATTTGAGGTTTTCTATTGTTTTTATTTCCTTTCAAGTTATAGGTGTAGTGTATGCCCAACACACAAAGTCGAGGCATACACTTGGCTCCATTTGACGTAGAGATACAGGGAAGACTATGTAGAATGACCTAAGATAATGCAAACAATATGACAAATGCAGTTCTGAACTAAAATGAGAATTAGAATGAAAATAATGACAACCCACCTCCTTTTGAGGATATTGCTCCACAGCTATAGGACTTCAATGCCAAAGCTTATCAGTGGAATCAATATCGGCTGAAGCCTATGCTATGAAGGTCGTTGGTGCTATTATGTTACAACCACTACCACTGACACAAAGTTTGTGGTTTCAAGTTTGTTGCTTCAGATGCTGCAGAACCATGCGCTGTTCACGGGCCTACCATCAGAGGATCTGCATAGTCATCTATGTAACATTGCATTTGTATGCAAAAGAGTGATGGGAATATAGAATCTGTCTATAGATGCTCTGGGACTTCATGTCTTTCCATTATCTCTTATGGACAATGCAACTATGAATATCCGAGCTCCCGTAAATCACCAGTTGCATTGAGTTATAAAAGGCCTTTTTGGAGAGGAACTTCCTGAGATCGAAGAAGCTCAAGTTGGAAGACCAAATCAACAACTTTGAGCAACTTCCTGGTGACTCGATCTACTATATCAGATGGTTCACAAAGTATTTGAGTTGTGTCTGAAACCATATAATTATTGATGATGCCATAAAGGAGATCTTCTACTGTGCCATAAACGAGAATTGTCAAGCCTATGCTGATACAATATGGGGTGTATGTTCTTAGATTAACTATTTTCAAGGATCATTGAAAGGATGGAAAGGGTGGTCAAGATAGATTGTGCCTGGGGTTATAGAGACAAATCATCTACCCATAGTTCGTGTGCTGTCAGTATTGGTTTGGAGCAAGCTAAATTAAATGAGGAGATTATGCAAGAGCTTACCCGAATCCATATAGGTATGGAGCTAATGATGAAGTAAAATGAGGAATGAGTTAATGCAGTTGTTTATCAACCTCCATAAGCACCCATGTATGATGATCCTTACTATGAACACTTGCATCATTGCTTATCCGATAAGGGCTTTCTGGTCCAACACCCAAGGTTCAATAAAGATTATAGGCGCCAAAGTCAAAGAAACCAAGCTCAGAACTGCAATCAAGATGGATCTTTGAAAGACTACCATAGAGGTTACTATGATAGGAATTGGGGCCAAGATATAGATTGGGGGCACAGAGATGGCTACAGAAATGGTCTTTATATGCCACCCCACAATCTCCTGTAGAAGAAAGCTGAGACACAGGATAAGACTCTAAGGGGGATCAAATCTGACATGTCCAGCACAAAATAGAAAATTGAGACTTATTCTGTTGCTATCAAAAATCTTAAGCAATAGTTTGGTCAAGCATCAAGTGAACTCAACCAACATCAGAGAGTTACACTGCCTGGCAACACATTTCAGAACCCAAAGAATGAAGTTAGTGCATAGTGGTTACTATTCGTGGTGGCAAGAGTACTATTGATCCTCCCCTATAAGCAAATGAGGATGATATTCGAGAGGAGACAGTTGAGGGTAAGGATGTGGATACGAGAGATGATCATGGCAAGTATGGTATGAGTAATACTGCAGAGGCGCCACAGAAGATGAAGCTCATTCCTAGGCCTCCTCCTTCCTTCCCCTAGAGAATTAAAAAGAAGGAGGAGGAGGGTAAGTTCAAGCACTTTCTCTCCATGCTGAAATAAATCTCCATCAATATCCCTCTTACTCAGGCGTTAGAGAAGATTTTAGGGTATGCAAAGTTCATGAAGGACCTAATTATTAAGAAGCTCACATGAGTTAGGAGCTTTCCCAAGAGCTTCAACATTGCAGTGTAATTGCTACGAAGTACTTGGTAGAAAAGTGAGAAGATCTTGACGCTTTTACCATGCCCAACACTATTAGAGATATGGAGTTCGCAAGGGCATTGTGTGATCTTGGTGCCAGCATAAATCTGATGCCCCTTGCGATCTTCAAAAAGCTAGGACTGGGAGCCCCTACTTCGACAAGCATGCGATTTTTGATGGCTAATCACATGATAAAGAATATTGTGGTAATACTTTATGATGTGCTTGTCAAAGTTGAGAAATTTATATTCCCTATAGAGTTTGTGATCCTAGATGATGAAGTCAATTTTGGCATCTCAATCATCTTGTAAAGGCCATTCCTAGCTAGTGGTCAAGCACTAGTGAATGTGGAAGCTGGTCAACTCAAGTTTAGATTGAACGACGAAGAAGTTGTCTTCAATATCTGTTAATCAATGAAGATGCTAGATGATCTGAAAAAGGAAGTTTGGATACTTGGTGAAGTCTGAGTAACCAAGTAGTCTGAGTCATGCCGAGATAATAAATCAGGCACTACATGGGAGGCAACCTAAGGTTTTTGATGTAATAGTTATAGTTATAACTTTTTTTTAGTTTTAGAACTCGTAGGTAATTTACTTTCTCATATTTTAGTTCTAATAGTAGACATTGGGCTGGATGCATATAGGGTAACAATGTGTTCCGTAATGAATGTTCAGATACATGGCTAAGTTAGCGTTCCTTGGCTGAAAAGGCATCAAGAAGTGCCTCTACGACTGGTTTTACGGGTCATATATCAATCTACAACCCGTACACCATCTCGTAGACATTTTTAGCAATAAAACGTTATGGAGTCCGTTCCACGGCTAGCTTTATTGCCCATATATAAAACCATGAGTCCTGAATAAGGCTCGTGGATCCCAGGTAATTTTTCTGATATATTAACTAACTATTGGGGTTTCTATGACCTACTCTATGAGTTATATGTTATTCTTTGACTTGTAGATAGTTCCATGAAACCTAGTCTTCAAAACTAGAGTTTGGACTTTCTACAAAACCTGACAAGTTGTAAAACACTCTACGATTGTAATTGGGATTTCGTAGAGTCTGGGCCCATTAGTTTTGACCAGCCTCATCAATTATAAATAATGGATAAAAACATTTTAACCCTATTTTCCTTAAATTACGAGTCAAACCCAGCCAAAACCCTACCTCACTTCTCCAATCACCAACAAAGTGTCATCCCCACCATTTTCTAATAATTTTTTTTTGTGGCCATTGGGTTTCACCGTCTGACTTCCTCCTTTAATTTCTACAATTTAGTCACTCAATTTGATAAGTTTTTAGTCTTTGAAATACCCTTTATTTAGAAATTATTATGTGATGAGGTTGAACCTAAATTGACGGGTATGGTTGTTTGAGACGTAAACCTATGTGTGCAATTTTTATGTTTAAAAGTTGAAATATATGGTTGCCAATATTTCAGCATATGTTTACACTAGAACTTGGTGTATTTTCCTTATTCATATGTTTTGAATGATGTACTTAAAAACTATGTGATCACAGACAGTTTGAATTAAAATTGATTGTGTGCATTGAAAATTTGGAGCATGATGCATGTGCTGTGATTTTAATGTTAATTCATTCAAACGGGGTTGGCAGGTTTGGGAAAGCACGTTTAATGATTTTCAACGGGGTATATATACAATTTATCATACGAGGATGTTAGGTGTTTTGATATGAGTTATGTGGGGTGTTTGCTTGTTGCTTCGATACTGATAGAGTATGTTGAAAAAGTAGTATGGGGTCTATTTTGATGGTCTCACAAACTCAGGTCATGGAGTTTTCTGAGCTACGAGGATTTTTTATGCTCGATGGAGCTTTCCACGACTCATAATTGCCCTTCGTATGAGATTCCAAAAACCTGGGGTTTCTTAGAACCCAGCAAATGAGACCTTCTATGAGTTGTAAAATATTTTACAGCTCGTAGATAGGTCTCCTGGATCCTTGCCTGCAAAATATTCAGACACTAGAATCATCTATGACTTAGTCTACAACTTATAGAACCTTCTACGCATCATATCTGGTCACATCGATGCCATTCCAGTACATAATTATTGTGGACACTATTTCTATGAGAGGCTTCTATGGCTTGTAATTTTCACTACGACCTATAGAGGTGCTTTTGTAGACCCCTTTGTATTTAAGTTTAATTTGAAGAATTTTTGCATTTTATTTCTTGATCTATGGGGCTAACCATGTTGGGTAAATGTCTATGTTTAAGGTACTATGGCTCCAAAGCCAAGATGCGAGGTCATTGAACTATGCAGAAGATGCTCAAGGAAGAGATCTTTGGGGAGGTAGAGACCTCCGCAATTGTTGGATCACTAGAGGAGCTCATTATCCGACGTGACTCGAATACTGGCAGACCTTAGACTCAGGCTTACACCAGACTTGGGAAAAACAAGACCCATGTTATTGTTGTACACACTCCCAGTCTGATGAGAGAGGCAACAATAATAGCAGCTCTATTCAGATGACTCTGTCCAGTATGGAGTCCTCTACTAGACCTCTACAGGCATTACCATCACCTCCAAATTCTCTTACCAGTCAATGGTGTGTTGTGGGCATGCAAGATATATATATATAGAAGGCATATAGAGTATTGATAGGGGAAAACCAACCCGCTCAATTTATGAGGAGCCCAAATCATCTCCTCCAGATTAGATAGTATCCACTGTCTCTATGAAACCATTAGTAGAAATAGGCTCTAGTGGCTAACCAAACCATCGGGTATATACCCTTTGACCATAGTACGGGAGTTCTACGCATCATATACAACCATAGTTCTCAACACTCTTCCTAAGGGGAAGAAGCACCCCAGTGTCGGTGGTGGACTTATTTTCTCCCGATGATCTTTCATAGCTTTCCCATGGGAAGAGACCCTGCACTATTGATGATCCAAATATAGTGTTGTTACATGTGGGTCTTATATAGCAGAAAAAGCTATAGCTTGTCTTAAGGTAGTCGAGGTAGGAGGAGAAAAGACGAAAGGCTTGTGAGATTGAGAGGGTAAGGAGTCTAGTTCCTCCCATCATGGTTCTACTATGGGGGAGTGCATAACATAGGTTGAGGGTTGCAAAACTCAGCCACACATCAATGCTTAGGTGCCCAGGTATGTCCTTGTTTACCCTGATAATTTATTATTTTATTTTTTGTGTGCAGTAAGGACAATGGACCTCTTTTTTGATGGGGTATGGTTAGTTATAGGCCTCAGTGAAGTATGAGTCGCCTTAGCCTATAACTACCTCAATTTTTGTATCTTAAGGATTTTATTACTTGTGTTCTTTTTTCCATAGATATTTAATTTCTGTTGAACTGGCACGTTTAGGATGCTTAGGTAGTAATAGTAGCATATAGTATTGATATCTGTGGGAATAATATGTCTTTATGTTTTTTTTGTGGAGAATGATACCCACCAAATTTGTTAATAGTTATTCTAAACAACAACCATGAATGTTTAATTATGTTGACAGTGTCTGTTCTGATAAATGAGGATAAAATTGAGATGAAAAATACGATCTGAGAGTCTATGTTGATAGTGTAATTAGTGCCATGTGAGTGTGAGCTTAACTTGCTAAATTCATATATTGTTTTTCAATTTAGAAATTGCCTTGTTACTCTATCTTAGATTGTAGGTTCATTAGTTAGGAAAGGATCTTAGGTTGTCATTCATAATAGCCCCCTTAGCCTAAATAACCAACCAAATTTGAGAAAAAGTTCCTTGATCCTAATGTTTAAGCCTAACATGTACCTTTTCTTTGTAAAAACCAAAGTGACCTAGCCTTATGAGATGTAAAATCTTGAAATTGGCCTTAGTCTTTCCTTGAACATTGTGCTCCTTCACTGAGGTAAAAATCCTAAGTTGAGGGTGGCTACCAAAAATGGCCCTAGTTCTGAGGTTGGATAATGTACACCTCAACTTAGGACAAAAGCCTAAGTTGAAAGTGGCTGGTGTAAGGGTAAAACAAAAAATGAGGGGGAAAGTTAGTGATACATGGAAAAGGAGAAACAATTGTGTACTGGGTGCAAAAATAAGTGAGTGATGCCTTAGTTATGAACTACAAAGAAAGATGACATGTAAATAAAAGGTAAGAAGCTGAAAAGTAAAAATAAAGCACCTAGAAAAGCTTGAAATGGGAGAAAGAGAGAATGGAATGAAGAGAAACAATGTTGGTCGGACAAGGGCATTAATACATGAAAATGTTCCCCAATTAATAAGGAGTTCAATAGTGAGATAGTTTCAAAAATGTAGTTAAAATGATGCAAAAATCATCAAACTAGTATTGGGA
Organism: Solanum sejunctum; assembly: GCA_025642045.1. NCBI lineage: Eukaryota > Viridiplantae > Streptophyta > Magnoliopsida > Solanales > Solanaceae > Solanum > Solanum sejunctum. Next base: position 11,373 of record JAOTQJ010017047.1, on the reverse strand, counting down.
ATCAAAGTCTAAAAAACTTCTCACGATTAAAATACCAAAATTATAAGTTAAAAATACAATTTAATCAATGGAAATGGCAGAAATAAGTTAAAAAATAGTTACCCAATTGATTTGCCTTGAAATATCTTGAAGTTCCTTTTCAAAGTGAAGTTTGAAATATTAAAAATGATGGAAAACAACATAAACTCGTCTTTAAAAATGACTTACTATTTTAGGGGTTTTAATGCTCCGCGAACCCGGAGAAATATTCGCGAATGCAGAGGCTAAGTGATACTGAAGCTCCTCAAGCACAGAGTGAAGACAACATGTGCTCTATGAATGTGGGCCCTATCCCCAAGTATGCGAAGGTTTAGACACACTACACTCTGTGAACACGGTAGGGACCCCGTGAATGCGGAGTAGTAGCTAGACTACACAAGATACAACACTTGCGCAGCATAAAAAAACACAACACGAACCCTTGGGATTTATTCTTAACCAAGTGAATACAAACCAAACATGTTGAAACGACCCCCAAAAGTGCCCAAAAATATGCCTCGCAAGTTCTTGGAATTGTAATTTCCATATATCTCATAATTGGTGCGTGATTTCAAAATTCTGACTTTATATTCTTGTTTAGGGGCCAAAGTTGAGTGGGAAATAGGTCTAACTCTGATTTTAGAGCTATCATAGTGAATTTCAAAAATTCAAAGTGGCAAAAAACAGAGAGGTTTTCGCACCCCAAGCGTGATGCGCTAGGGGTGAGCCTCAGTATTAAAAATGCCTAGTTTTGTTGAGCCGGTCCAAGGCTTTTGGGTCTTGGGCCTAAACCTCCCCATACATGAAAATACGTATACTTAGCCTTATTTCACCTTTATATCATTAAAGACATTTGCAAATACTCTCTCAAATACTTAGACAATATTTCACCTCCAAATTTGAAGTCCCAACACTCATCCAGATCTTAAGGTTCTCATTAAAGCTTCAAGTTTCCATCTCCAATCTTCTTCAAGGAATCTCCAAAGTCAAGGTATATGAATTTTTTCATGGTTTCTATTCATCCATGATGCCCAAACATTATTTTACCTAAAATTGCATAATTTAAAGTTGCTTTACTCATGGATCACATTTATTATGAATTTCACTGCACATTATGCTGGGGTTACATGAAATTGTATTGTTTTAGCATGTTTTGAGCTATGAACCTAAGGTCTATTTTGGAATTTGATGAAGGATTTTATGTATATTGCTTGACGGTGTTACCAAGTATCTATTGATGATTTTACATTGAATTTTCTAGCATGATTTCATTTTTGAAATGCACGGTTTTACACTAGCACTACACACCCGCCAAGTGTTTGATAAAATGTCTAGTTATGATTTTGTTAGGAATTGAAGGTCCAATGCATGTCTTATGGGTTAAATGACTTTATGATGATGAAAAGAGTGTATGTATATGATGTTATCTCTATAGTGTTGGGAATTGACCAAGCCTCACTTTCGAGGTTGTAGGCCCGGGTAACCTTGTTGAGGGGTTTGAACCTCGATCACCTCGATCAGGAGGTGGTAGGCTTGTGAAAACGTATTCAGGAATTTGTACCTCAATTGCTTCGCTGATGAGGTGGTAGGCCCATTCAACGATGTCAAAGGGTTTATAACTTGATAACCTTATTGAGCGGTTTGCACCTCATCAACCTTATTGAGGGTTTGTAACTCATCAATCTTGTTAAGGGGTTCTTACCTCATCAACCAATTTAAGGCTTCGTACCTTATTTGCCTCTCCAAGGGGGTGGTAGGCCTTTGATATTCACTAATAATGGTGTCTCCTTACACATGTATTATGTTCTAGATAAGCATGATTTTACTTCAAGCATCATTCATACATGTCATATTGCTATATGCTTATTCATTACCTATGTTATGCATTTCAATTATGTTTCTTATTCTTTATTACATTGCATCCTACATACTTAGCATATTCAAATGTACTAGTGCATACTTTATGCATACATAATGTTACCATGTAGGAACCAGAGTCCCACTTAATCATCCCCCTCCCCGTGGTTAGTACGATCTCTCTCTCAAAGCTAGTTGGTGAGTCCTACACTTTGGGGACATTGACTTTGATCTTATGCTATGTATAAAGACTCCCTTTTGTTTTATTATGTACTTGACTATGAGGGTGATCCTGGTTGCTTTTGTTTGCCCCCTCTAAGTTCTATGTTTAAAGATATTGTTAGACATATTATGTGTAATGCTATGAGCTTGACTCTCTCTCCTGACTCTTGATGTTTATGATATGAATATTGTCCCTTAGCCCCGATTATCCCTACTTACTATCTCTTCTTATACTTTATTGCTTTTGCGACCAAGGATGTGTAATGATATATTAAGAGGCTTTCTTAGGGTCCCCTTCAGATTCCCCATGCACCGTCGCACGTCTAGGCCATAGGTTTAGGTCGTGATATATATAGCTTACCAGGAACTACATTTTGGAGTCAACTGAACGGTCCTAGTTCGAATTCGGGAACTTCGTGTCCCAAAACATAAGAAGGATCATTTAAACTAGTTTAGGAATCTAAAAACTCAAAATTAACTTGGAACATCTGAAAATTGCAATGAAGCTAATATCATGCGTTATTTTTACCACTCGAAACCACTGGAACTGGCGGATTTCAATCTGAGCCACCAAATTATGAATGTTGACCAAAGTCAAATATATGATTGAAAATGAACTAAAAAAATGCATCTTTGGGTCCAAAATCTCCGTTTCAATGCCAAATTAAGTTTACAAGTTTCCTTAGATCAAATTCGGCATTTCGAAGCTGATGGAATTGAAAAAGTTGAGTTCCGACACTCAAAACTCACAATGACCACAAAATCCATAATTTTCAACTTCAAGCCTTTAAAAACTCTTTCTTTAGCAAAACTCTATCTTTTTACAAGGTTATAAAAATTTGACTTTTAGACTTAAACAAAGATGACCCAAGGTAAATTTTGAGAAGGGCAAAATGACAATTTAATTGAAAATGCCAAAAAGGACCTTTGAAGTCATTACACTGAGTATGAAATAACTTGACCATGTGGACGTAAATGATTGGTTTGGTCATCCTAAGGGTATATCTCTTATATATATATATTAGATGTTTAATTTAATAAAATATAAAATATAATATATATATCATCTATTTAAAAATAAATAAAATCTTGCAATCTAGTTGCTCTACGAACAACAAAACTCATTTAATTTGTCTTGACTTCCGGTTCTTTTAACATCAATATTCAACACTAATAAAAATGTACAAAGAATCAATTAAGAAAAATACAGTTAGAAATATTCGACACTTAATTTATAAAAATAAAAATAAATTGTTCAAATAGGTTTAACAGATAAATCTTTCAAAATTTAGAGAAAATGGACAAAATATTTATATTTCCACTTTGAAAAGGTGTTAGCAGTCAAAGTATCTGCTAATGTCTGATTATCCAATAGTTTGAGAATTTTATTTGACTATCTTTGTAAATTAAATTAATTTAAAAAAGGAATTAACTTAACATTAATAATAATTTAAAAGGATAAATTTTGTCAAAAAGGACTAAGTAAAGAAAGATAATTAAGTGAAATTATTTCTCAGAAAAAAATAAGTCAACATGTTTTCTTGGTTTATGATGATGGTCTCTTCCTACGCATGCAATATGTTCTATATAAGTATGTTTTACTTAAAGCATCATTCATACATGTCATATTGTTATTATGATATCCATTGCTTATGAATTACATTTTGCCTATGTAGCCTATCTCTTGTTGCATTGCATCCTACATACTTAGTACATTCAAATGTATTAACGCATACTCTATGGCTATGTGATGTTACCATGTAGGAATCGGAGCCCCACTTTATCCTCCTCCTCCTCCACGTGGCTAGTACGATTTCTCTCAAGCAAGTTGGTGAGTTTCAACTCTGAGGAAATACTTCTGTTGATTTATGCTATGCATTGACTCTTCTTATGTTGGAAACTTATAACTATGAGGGTGATCCCGGAGATTGTCTTGGCCCCTGCTCTAGCTATGTATTAGAGGTGTTGTTGGAACCTTATGACATTTTAATGTTATACTATTGGCTTGTTATGCTTCTATTGTATCAAAAATGTCCCTTAGCCTCATATTTTTCCTTTTTCTATCTATTTTTGATGTATAATTTTTTTCACAACCAACGATGTGTAATGATATGCTAATAAGCTTGTTTGGAGTTCTTTCGAGATCCCTATTCATTGTGTCACATCTAGGCCCTAAGCTAGGGTTGTGACAAACTTGTTATCAGAGCACTAGGTTATTAATAGTCCTTAGCATGCAACACACTGCATTGATTAAAGTCTTACTCATGGTTGTGTTGTGCACCACAACTATGAGTAAGAGGCTCTAAGATATTTAGGAAATGTTTTCCTTCTTCATGATCTATGTTGTGCTATAGAAGTTACGTAAGATTTCATCTCTAATAAATGTTCTTTCCTATTTTTAGATCATGCCTAACACAAAAGAAAGTAGAGCCCGCACATGAGGAACAATCGGCCTACGGAGAATTTGGGATGCTATCACCATGGTAGCTCAAACCATGGCTGATCAAGTCAATCAAGAGACCCAAGCACCTTATGCTCCTATCAGACATCATGGGTGAGGGACTTCATGAGGATGAATCCATCGGAGGTATATAGATCTAAGGTGGATGAGGACCCTCAAGAATTTGTGGAGGAGGTGTACAAAGTGTTGGCTATCATGGGTGTTAGGTTAAAAGAGAAGGCGGAGTTGGCAGCATACAAACTAAAGGGGGTGACCCAAATATGGTTTACTTAATGGAAGGAGGATAAAAGGAACAACAATGTGATATTATGGGAAGAGTTTAAGGTGACATTTCTCAATCGCTTCTTCCCTCTTGAGCTTAGGGAGGCCAAAATGGTGGAGTTCATGAATTTGAAGTAAGGATCTATGAGTGTGAGGGAGTATGACCTCAAGTTCAACGAACTCTCAAAATATGCTCCACATTTGGTCACCAACCCAAGGTCTAGAATGAACAAGTTCGTGATGAGTGTATTCAATTTTATGAATGAGGAGTGCCGGGCTGCTATGTTGCTTAGTGACATAGATTTGTCCCACTTGATGACTTATGACAAATAATTAGAGGGGGAACAGTTAAGGAATAGGAGAAGTGGTGAGGCCAAGAGGGCATGCTTTGATAGTAAGCTCCAAAGTCCCAAGGGTGACTGGTTTAACCAAGGCTAAGAGTCTTTTCATGCTCCTAATAGAAGGTTTGCCAATGATTGTCCAAAGCGATGGTAGTGTGGTGCCTAATGTTATGTATTCAAAGTGTGCTAGGGGTCATGGTGGCCTATGTTTGAAGGATACCAATGCTTGTTTTGATTGTAGTTAAATGACACATAAGGTGATGGATTGTCCACGTAATCGCAACAAGGGTAAAGATGTTCGTCCTCAAGGTTCGGGGTGCTAATAATGTTCCTTTGGGAAGAGGAGGCCAACAAGGTAGTGCCCCAAGGCAAAATTAGTTCTATGCTCTTCATGAGAGGCAAGGAGTTGATTAGGTTCCTGATTTCATCACCAGTATGTTAAAAGTCATTGATCTTGACGTGTATGCATGGGTTGACCCAGGTGCCACTCTTTCTTTTATTACCCCTTTTATTTCCAAAATGTTCCATGTTAAACCAAAGTTGTTGTGTAATCCATATGAGGTGTCTACTCCTGTTGGTGTATCTGTTGTTACTAGCACGGTCTATAAAAATTATCCAGTTTGCATTTTGCATAAAATATTGCCTTACGACTTTGTTGAGTTGGACATTTTAGATTTTGACATTATTCTTGGAATGGATTGGTTACATATATACTATGCCTTTATTGAATGTAGAACTCATAGGGTTAAATTCTAATTTCCCAATGAACCTATCCTTGACTGGGAGAGTCATAATGTGGTGGTCAATAGTAAGTTTATTTCTTGCACTAAAGCCCAAAGGTTAATCTCTAAGAGGTGTCTGTATAATCTTGTGAGGGTTAGAGATGTGGAGTCTAACATCCTTCCCATAGAGTTAGTTCCGGTGGTTAATGAATTCCTAGATGTCTTCCCAAATGACCTTCTAGTGTTCCTCTCAAAAGGGAAATAGACTTTGGCATAGATTTCCTCCCCTACACTCAACCTATTTTTTTCCCTCCTTACCATATGACCCTGGCTGAATTGAAAGAGTTGAAAAAACAATTAAAGAATTTATTGGAGAAGGGTTTTATTAGGCCTAGACAATCACCTTGGGGTGTACCGATGTAGTTTGTGAAGAAGAAGGATGGTTTTCTTAGAATGTGTATTGATGACCGACAACTTAATAAAGTCACCATCAAGAATAAGTATCCTCTACAAAGGATTGATGATCTATTTGACCAACTTCAAGGGGCTAGTCACTTTTCCCAAATTGATCTTCAGTCCGGATATCACCAAGTGAAAGTGATAGTGATTAGGGGAAGACTAAAAACTACCAAAACTCCACAAAGGTCCTATGCCCATATTAGGAGAAGGGATCTTGAATTCAAAGTTGGTGATTGGGTCTATTTGATGGTCTCACCCATGAAGAGTGTGGTAAAGTTTTGCAAAAAAGTTAAGTTGAGCCCTAGATATGTGGTCACCTGTAGAGTGTTGAGAAGGATTGACAAGATGGCCTACGAGTTGGAATTTCCCAATGATATGAATATGGTTCATCCGGTCTTCCATGTATATATATTGAGGAAGTATGTGGGTGACCCAAGTGCTACTTTGCTTCTTGATGTTATGGAGGTTATTGAAGACAAAGTGACTTATGAGGAGCTTTCGGTAGAAATTTTGGATAGGCAAGTGAAGAGGTTGAGGAATGAAGAGGTAGCTTTTGTCTAGGTTCTTTGGAGAAGACAACAAGTGGAAAGTGCCACATGGGAAGCCGAGGCGGACATGCAAAAGACATATCACTTTCTCTTCCTTTCCACTCAAGCCTAAGGTACTAATCTAGGTCTCCTATATGATTTTAAGTCTTAAGTTTCAGTCCTTATGTCATTTGCATGCATTCATGTTCATGTTGATAAGGTTATGGTCATTTTGATTTTCATCTTGAAACTTTTTGAAAATAATGTTTAAGCGAGTTTGTTATACATTTTGGGTTAAAAATCTTCATGATTGATTTACTTGTGTATGTTTTTTTGACATTCGGGGATGAATGTTCCCAAGGGGAAGATATTGTGTCACCCTATAACTACATGCTATTATGTATCCATGTTTCAAGCCTTATTTGGTTAGATTGGGAGTGTATTAGGGTCGTGGAAGACTTCTAGTACTTAGACGAGTTGAAGACTTCCTTGTGAATTGCGATTTTCGTGTTCATTTGTGCCAAGGTCAAATTTAAACAAGCATAACTTTTAGCATACTTGGAACTGGATGACCCACGCCATGTAAAATGAAAGCTCTTTGAGTTAGATTTCCAATGCACTTTGTTTCAACTCATTTTGAGTTTAGGTGACAGTGTTATGACCATTTTTGTGAGACCCTCCCATGCATAGAAACCACAAGTGCACCTTGATGGGCAGTGGGGCTTTGGACGGGCCATTTGGGCTGGCTTGAGCTGGAACAGACCAATTTTTGTTTAAGCCATGTGACATAGCCAGTGTCATGGGCTTTGTGGCCTGCCACTAACCGTGTTGGTAGCCGTAGGGTGTGTATTTCTCACCAAGTATAACTCTACGGGATATTACTGGGATCGTGCAGCACACAACCCGTGGAGGCACCTGTCAAAGTGATGATGATGTTAATTTTTCTAATTGTCTCAAGTCATGCCCAAAGTCCCATTAAGGCGGACTGGCACCCATTGTCGATAAGACTCGGGAGAACCAATAAATAACCATGCACTTACTATGAATATCATAAGGGGTTTCTATATTCAGTATGCTTTCAATAAGGTAGACAATAATAACAAGTCAAAAGGAAATGCATATGACTAGGCCGTTGGAGGCAAAATGTCTAAAGTACGAGACATGACCACACTTTAAGTTAGATAGTCTACAATGTCTTTAGATAATGAAAAGTATCTGAGAAGGTTCGGGACAAGCCCTGCCTCGCCTAACTATACAACTAAAATATAAGCTCTAGATACACACACAAAGCCTCGAAGCAACTTGGAGCTCAGTAACCATAACTGGATATACTGTATCCTACTGGGGAGATCTATTAGCGCTTGTACCTGCAACATGAAATACAGGTCCCCCCCTAAGGGACGTCAGTCCGAGATAATCTACTAAATATGTAAGGCAGGGAATACTGTATATGAAATAACAACCCAACTAAAATCATGCACTAGTGTAAGTGTAAGAGACCACCTTTAGTAACACTATGGAATTATGTACTTTATGTACTTTTTATTAGTTTACCTTTCTATACTGTATAATTTGTGCACAATATTTAATAAAAATGATCAGATAATTAGTAGTATCAATATTAAGGTTGACCAATGCTAAGCTTTCTTTTCATCCCTGGGATACCCCCCATAATGGGATCGACCCATGCTAGGTGATTCTTCCACCCCTAAGGCTACCACCCATCAATAAGCAACTTACTTTACTTTATCTTTCAATTACTTTTGGGATGATTCTTTTGGTGGTCATAATATTGGAGCTGTAGGACCATAGATATAGAATGTGACAAGTAAAGAACTATACAAAATAATACCACAATGAAAAGAGTAGGTTATACAAATAATAAAATGCATAGTATATGAAATAACTCATGAACTTTATTTAGCAACATGAATCCATGTATCTTGGTATCTAAGTATGTATATAGATTTGAAAATGACTATGTATGGGAGCATATGAACATGTGAAAGAGTGGAGACATAGTTGTTTGTTATGGCAGAGTTGGTAAGTGCCTCTATGTACCAAAGAAGAATCTAGATTTCATGCCAATATAATACGAAATTGAGTAGCCTTACATACCTTATTGTACGACCTCGCTATTACCTCAAAATGACCTTTTGTTATTCAAAATAGTTATCTATGATATATTAGGTGATAAAACAAGTATTAGTAACCAATAGATACGTCATGGCAGTCCAATCTTATAAAAAAAAACACAGGGACAACAAGCGTGCAATTATCAACACTAGCGTATTCTTTCAACCTTTCCATCTCTAATCGTATTTTCTAATACACATTCTCATATAGATATCATATGTGGCTTGTTTTAGTTCCATAACTGTCTCACAACATTCCACAAATCACAATACATAATAATTATATACAACATACAAATAGGCAACATAACATTACGTCCCTTCACTACATTTCGACGTCGACAATTCCAAACTTGTTCCAAATTTAACCAAACTGACCCCACCATACTTACACATAAAATCAGTCCTAAAAATAGTGCAAAAAAGTTTCTAAAAATTGGTGGAGGACGTGAGACCATAGTCCTTAATTAATCAGCCCACAATTCCTACTACAACTCATTTAGGATAACACTCCAAAATTTGATTATTTGCATAGAACAAAATAGTGTAGCGACCTTCCTACATAATTAAAGAACTAAATATAATTAATAATAGTAACCTTACTTAATATTCAATCCAATCAAGAAGAGAAAAACTTCCAAATAAATAAGAAAAGTGTACAACAAGCTTTTGGAATACATGCTGTCAAAAATTTCAGCACAAGTAATACCGTCCTAGTTCTTTTGCTTTTCATGAAATATCGTACAAAACACATAAGTATTTTACTTACCTTTAACTTCAAGGTTTAGATCTTCTTTACGAATCCTAAAAGTTTCCTTGTGGCCGCTTTGTAAAGCTAAGAAAGTGTAGAGAGAAAGCTTTGTGAAAGCAGATTATTTTCCAAGTTTAATATGACTCAAAGGTACTGCTTGTAAGACCTTTTAAAGAGATAATTTAGGCCAAATATTTCTTCACATTTTAGCCTTATGTTATCAAAGTAGTGATGCAGTAGCTAAACCCTTTCACTTGGGCCTAAAGGGTTCAAACTTGATGGGCCTTTGCTGCCCACTTTTTCATCTTTTCTTAACTTATTTTGGGCCCAAATCATTAAGTGGGTTGTGATGTACTTGGGCCCTTTTATTATTCATCTTGGGATGTAAATATTGTCCATTTATAATGCTAAAATATTAGCTAAAGTCACACCCTTAACCTAGACTTTATGCATTATTGGACTTGTATAGATTAGGTCTCGAGCATCATCTCCGTCTACCTAGCAAATTTAAGCTAAGTAAGTAGGTGACTCACCTGCTAGCTTCCTAAGTCCTATAAGCACCTCACTTTTTTCACTTCGTTTAAGGCCATGATCTCCTCAATTATATTTAAAAATTGTATACACTCGACCCTTTTAAGCGTTAGACATACATTATTGCCCTCTAATTTGAGTTCAAGCACTTTTAAAAATGGGTGCTAATTTGACCAAGCCATATCATCTTTCATTTAAATAGAACTAGTAAATGTAATATGTGAGGCATTATATCACAAGAACTCCAAACGACCTGTGAAGGGCCACACGACTTATGTGGGACTTAGTGGGGCATCACTTTTCCATTTTTTTCATTCGTTCCCTAATAGTATTTTCATGAATTTAATTCATTCTAATGAGCTTTGTAGACTTCCAATGCTATCTTAACCTCCCCAAAAGACTTAAATCCTATTCAAAAGGATCAAATTCATTAATCTCAACTCAAATATAGTCTCAAATCCTCTAAAAAGACTCTACCAAAACTCCAATACAAAGTTGGATTTCAAGACTCTATTCCAAGATTTCATTCTTTCCCAACTCAATTCAAGAGACTCAAGGTTTAATGTATGTGGGTTTTAACCAATGGGTTCTTTCACCCATGGCATCTAACCTTCCTTTTTACATAAATTACTTGTGAGTCTTACTTGTTATAAATGTAACTATGAACTATGTTGGGGTTTCATAAAAACATGTGATTGTTTAAGCATGTTTTGAGCTATGAATGTATGATCTATTTTGAAATTTGATGGAGTATTTTGATGTATCTTGCATGAGGGTATTACTAATTATTGGAGGGTGGTTTGACATTGAGTTTTCTTGCATGATTTTACTCTTGAATTGGATGATCTTACATTGGAATTACATACCCGCCAAGTGTTTGATAAAATGTATGATTTTGGATTCTTGAGCTATGGATGATCTTTTGCAAGACCTTTGACTTGAATGACTTTATGATGATGAAATAAAGATATATATATATATATATATATATATATATATATATGTGTGTGTGTGTGTGTGTGTGTGTGTGTGTGTGTGTTGATTCCATGACTAGTATGTTTAGTGTTGCAAGTTGACCACCCCTCATT